>PVIU01010482.1:0-69822 GCA_004026605.1 Ondatra zibethicus | reverse complement strand
GCTTTGGAAGAAGCTTGTTTAGTTAGAGTGAACTGCTTTGTGCACTATTTCCCAGCATGCAATGCACACCATGTGAATGTAGGCAATTCTGTTTGATATCAGGTTGTGGCTATTCCTGCTGTTGGGCTGGTTCACACTCTGGAGAAACAGCCATTTTTGCTTTATTTGTTTCCTGTTTGGGGCCGCTCCTGGACTAGACCTGTACCAAAGGCTCTAGAACACAGGGATGAGGGTTCTATGTAGGCACCAGCTGGACTACTTCATGTTCAATGAGTTGTCTTCAGCAATGGACCTTGTCATTTTGCAGAGACTAACCTATTGTCTTGGCAACAGCCTGGGTCATTTGGGGATTTTCATGAGACCTCTTTGGCTGGCAACTCAGTGGGATGTAACCCAGTTCCAGTACTGGGAGCTTCTTTTGGTGACTAGAGATTTGGAACTCCATCTCCCCCATTATGTGGAGGCTTCATTAGGATCCCTTCATATACTTTAGGAAGTTGGCACTTCAATAAATTTCCATACTACCCCTCAAATGCCCTTCAATTTCTAGCTGTCTCTCCCCACATTCCCTCTCCCAGGCTCTCTCTCCTCCAGATCCTTCTCTTACAGACCCACCTCTTGCTCACACTCCACCAGTAAAATCTATTCTCTTCTGTTCTCCCAGGGAGATTCATGTGTCCCCTCTAGTCCCTCCCTCTATATCTAACCATTTGGCTCAGTGAATTACAGCTCTGTTATCATTTACTTAATGGCTAATATCCATATATAAGTGAATACACACCATGTTTATCTTTCTGGGTCTGGCTTATCCCATTTAGGATGTTTTTTTTTTCTAGTTCCATCCATTTGTCTGCAAATTTCATAATGTCATTTTTCTAACAGCTGAGTAATACTCCACAGTGTAAATGTATCACATTTTATTTATCCATTTTTCTATTGAGGGACATTTAGGCTGTTTCCAATTCCTGGCTATTATGAATAGCGTAACAGTGAACGTGGCTGAATAACTGTCCTTGTGTAGGAAAGCATCCTTTGGGTATATGCCCAAGAGTGGTGTAACTAAATCTTGGCATATAAGATTTCCATTTTCCTGAGGAACCATCACACTGATTCTCATTCCCACCAGCAATGAATGATTGTTCCCCTGTTCCACACCCTCACCAGCATGATCTGTCAATTGTGTTATTGATCTTAGCCATTCTGGCAGGTGGAAGATAAAATTCAAAGTAGTTTTGATTTGTATTCAACCAATGGCTAAGGATGTTAAGCGTTTTTCAGCCATTTGAGTTTCCTCTATTGAGAATTCTCTGTTTAAATCTGTACCCCATATTTTAATTGGATTTTTGGCTTTTTGATATCTAGTTTTTTGAGTTCTTTACATATTTTTGATATTAGTCCTCTATTGGATATGGAGTTGAAAAAAATCTTTTCCCATTCTGCAGGTTGCCACTTTTTCTGAATGACAATATCCTTTAGATGTAGAAGCTTCTCAGTTTTATGAGGCCCCATTTATTAATTGTTGATTTTAGTAACTGTGCCAATGATGTTCTATTCAGAAAGTCCTTTCCTGTGCCAGTGTGTTCAAGGCTATTCTCCACTCTCTCTTCTGTCAGGTTTAGCATATCTCAGGTTTTATGCTGAGGTTTTTGATCTATCTAAAGTTAAATTTTGTGCAGGATGATAAGTACAGGTCTATTGCATTGTTCTACATGCTGACATCCAATTTGACCAGTACTGTAGGGCAATGGTCTTGTACCCTGTAAAGATTTGTCACTTGTATTGGTTTAATAAAACACTGATTGGCCTGTTGGCAGAGGTTTCTGTCCCGCCCAATCCCGCAGCTGTTCAACCCCAAAGAAACATACAGAGATCTACATTAATTATAAACTGGCTAGAGGCTAGATTCTCAGAAAGCTCAGGAATGGGGTGCATCCAGCCTTCAAAGCCACAGCTTTAATCCTAGCCATATCACTTAGTACTCATGACCACAAATGTGGTCAGAAAAAGAGAGATATACAGTAAAGATAGATTCAGATGGAGAGAAAAAATAACCTCTAAAAGGTTTAGAGTGTGTTTAAAAATATATGTAGGCTTAGGAGAGAAAAGAAAAAGAATAAAGTCCAAAAAGAGAGACAGAAGTTGGGTATGGTGGCACACACCTTTAATCCCAGTACTTGGGAGACAGAGGCAGGAGGATCTCTATGAGTTCAAGGACAACCTGATCTATGGAGTGAGTGCCAGGACAGCCAAAGATACACAGAGGAAGCCAGACACAGAGAAAGCTAGATGAGAATACCTCACTGATAAAAGGTACCAAGACATGTGGCTAACACAGACAAGAATTATGGGCTAATTTAAGATGTAAGAGTTAGTTAATAAGAAGCCTGACCTCCTAGGCCAACCAGTTTATAATTAATGTAGACCTCTCTGTGTTTCTTTGAGGCTGAACGGTTGCAGGACCAGGTGGAACAGAAACCTCTGTCAACAGATCAGCACCATTTTTTTTTTTTTTTTTGCTGACATGCTGTCTTCTTTTTCCAGTGTTTATTTTTGGCTTCTTTACCAAAAATCAGGTGTTCATAGGTGTGAGGATTTGTTTCTATGTCTTCAATGTGTTTCCATTGATCCATGTATCTGTTTTTATGGCAATACCATGTTGTTTTTATTACTATAGCTTTGTAGTATAACTTGAAATTGGAAAGAAAGATACCTCTAGTAGTTCTTTTATTGTTCAGGATTATTTCAGCTATTCTGTGGGGTTTTTGTTTGTTTGTTTTTGTTTTGGTGTGTGTGTGTGTGTGTGTTTCCATGTGAAGCTTAGAATTGTCCTTTCAAGATCTGTGAATTGCATTGGAATTTTGTTGGCAATTGCACTGAATCTGTAGATTGCTTTTGGTAAGATGGCCATTTTTACGAAACTAATCCTATCAATCAGTAAACAAGGGTAATCTTTCAATCTTCTGATATCTTCTGTAATTTCTTTCTTCAAAGGCTTGAAGTTTTTATCATACAAGTCTTTCACTTTCTTAGTCAGAGTTACCCTGTGATATTTATATTATTTGATGCTACTGTCAAAGGTGTTGTTTCTTTCTCAGTTCATATGTCATTTGTATATAAAAGAACTAGTGATTTTTGTGAGTTAATTTTGAATCCTTCTATTTTGCTGAAAGTTTTTTTCAGCTGTAGGAGTTCCCTCATGGAATTTTTAAGGTCACTTATATATACACTATTATGTCATCTGCAAATAAAGATACTTTGACTTCTTTCTTTCTGACTTGTATCCCCTTGATCTCCTTCAGTGGTCTTATTGCTATAGCAATAAACCTAAAAAAAAAAAAAGCTATAAACAACATTTATTATGTTGAGGTATGTTCCTTATATTCCCTAATTTTTCCAGAACTTTTATCATGAAGGAGTGCTGGATTTTGTCAAAGGCCTTTTCTGCATCTAATGACATGATCATGTCATTTTTGTCTTCAAGTCTGTTTAGATGGTGGGTTTTCACATGTTGAACCATCTCTACATCTCTTAGATGAAGTCTACTTGATCATGGTGGATAATCATTTTGATGTGTTCTTGGATTTGGCTTGCAAGTATTCTATTGAGTATTTTTGCATCTACGTTCATAAGGGAAACTGGTCTGTAATTATTTTTCTTTGTTGGATCTTTTTGAAGTTTGGGTATCAGGGTAAGTGTAGCCTCATAAAATAAACTGGGCAATGTTCCTTCTGTTTCTATTTTGTGAAATAATTTGAGGAGTATTAGCATTAATTCTTCTTTGAATTAAAATCATGTGGCCCTGGGTTTGGCTTTTAAATTTATTGTTTATTTTCTGTGTATGCATGTTTGTGTGCCTGACTTAGTGCTTAAGAAGGCTAGAAGAACATGTCAGATTCCCTGGAACTGGAGTTACAGATGGTTGTGCGCCACCATACGCATGTTGGGAATTGAATTCCAGACCTCTGGAAGAACAGCCAGTGTTCTTAATGCTGAGCCATCTCTTCAGCTCCCAACTCTGGGCTTTTTTTTTGTTTGTTTGTTTGGGAGACTTTTAATGACTGTTCTATTTCACTAGGCATGATGGTTTTCCTTAAAGTGCTTATCTGTTCTTGATTTAGGTTTGGTAAGTGGTGCCTATCTAGAAACTGATCCATTTCTTTTAGATTTTCCATTTTGGTGGAGTACAGTTTTATAAAGTATATCTTTATGATTCTCTGTAATTCCTCAATGTCTGTTATTATGTCTCCTTTTCATTTCTAATTTTGTTAATTTGAATACTCTCTCTCTCTGACCTTTAGTTAATTTGGATAAATGTTTGTCAATCCTATTGATTTTCTCAAAGAACCAACTCTTTGTTTCATTGATTCTTTGTATTATTTTTGCTTGTTTGTTTATATTTTATTGATTTCAGCCCTGAATTGGATTATTTTTTGCCATCTACTCCTTTTGGGTGTGATTTCTTCATTTTGTTCTAGAACTTTCAGGTGTGCTGCCAAGTTGCTAGTCCTTGAGATTGTTCCAGTGTTTTATGTAGTAGGCACTTAGTGCTATGAACTTGCTTCTTGGAACCACTTTCTTTGTGTCCCATAAGTTTGGATATATTGTGTATTTTTTTTCATTCAATTCTAGAAAGTCTAATTTTTTTCTTAATTTCTGTGTTGACCTATTTTTCATTCATGTTCGGTTTCCACGAGTCTGTAAGCTTTGTGTTGTTTCCATTGTTGTTGATATCTAGCTTTAAATCGTGATGGTCTGATAGGACACAGTGTGCTATCTTAATTTTCTTGTACCTGTTGAGATTTGCTTTGTGATCAAGTATGTGGCCAATATTGGAGAAAGTAGTACCATGAGGTATAGAGAAGAAGGTATAGCCCTTTGTGCTTGGGCAAATGTTCTGTAAATATCTGTTAGGTCCATTGGTTTTATAGTATTTGTTAGTACCTGGGTATCTCTGTTTAGTTTTTGTCTGGATGATTTGTGCATTGGTGAGAGTGAGGTATTGAAGTCTCCATCATCAGTGTATAAGGATCAATATGTGAATTCAACTGTAGTGGCATCTCATTTACAAATTTGGCTGCCCTTGAACTTAGGAAATAGATGTTGAGAATAGAAATGTTATCTTGGTGAATTTTTTCATTTGAAGAGTCTATTCTGTTTTTGCCTGTGTCTTCTGATTAGTGTGAGTTCGAAGTCTATTTTGCTAGATATTAAAGTAGCTACACCAGGTTGCTTTTTATGTCCATTTGCTTGTAATATCCTTTTCCAACTCTTAACCCTGAGGTAATGTCTATACTTGATGTTAAGGTGCGTTTCTTAGCATCAGAAGGATGGATGCTAATTTTGCATCCATTCAATTAGTTAGTGTCTTTTTTTATTTGGGTATTGAGACCATTGATATTGAGAGTTATCAATGACCAATGATCATTGATTCCTGTTATTTTGTAGTTGTTGATGTTGTTGTTGTTGTTGTTGGTGGTGGTGGTGGTGGTGTGTGTGTGTGTGTGTGTGTGTGTATGCTTGTTCTTTCCTCTTCTTAACTTTGCTGGTCTGAGATTATTTATTCCCTGTGTTTTCTCAGATGCAGTTAACCTCTTTAGGTTGGAGTTTGACCTTCAAGCATCTGTATGGCTGGATTTGTAGATAGACATTGCTTAAATTTAGTTTTACCATGGAATGCCTTATTTTCTCCATTTTCTCTCTCTCTCTTTCTCTCTCTCTGCCTCTCTCCTCGTCCCCCTTCTCCCTCCTTCTCCCCTTCCCCTTTCCCTTCCATAACCCACTAAATAAATATTCAACCTTGCTCTGCATGGCGTGCCTATTTGTCTCATTCTCTCACCTGCCACGCAGCTCCCTGCCTAGGACAGGCTGCCTTTGTGACCTGCTGTGGTCTCATGCCTGCTGCACCGTTTTATCTAAACCGTAGCACCAGGTACAATGTGTTTCTGGGTACTGGGAGCTGACACTTAGGGATAGGGATAGGCTGTGGGTCTGATGGGGTTCACAGGAGGAAGAAAAGCAGAGCGTTTCACCAGGATCTGCATATTTAGTCTTGCAATCAGGGCAGAGAGTAAAGAGAAGTCCCCCCAAAGGGCTGCTATAGAGTAAAGAGAAGTCCCCCCAAAGGGCTGCTATAGAGTAAAGAGAAGTCCCCCCAAAGGGCTGCTATAGAGTAAAGAGAAGTCCCCCCAAAGGGCTGCTATAGAGCTGGGGATGAGCCTGGGGAAATGAAGATCTCTGATCGGTCTACCCTCTTCCCTGGCAGGAGTGGCCTGTGAGCTAGCTAGCAGGAGTCAGGGCTGGAATAAAGCAATGAGTTAGGGGAGGGAGATTAGGAGGAGAACGTCTATAGGATCCGTAGAAGATGTGGACAGTGGAGAGAGGAAGCCTGCAGCAGGTGTTCTGCTGCAGAACTGGGGAGAAGACTGGGGGTTGGATTTGGAGCAGAGGAGGGAGTGGTGAAGGCCCTCCGTTAGATTACCTGTTTTCAGGCAAAGGGTGAGAGAGGGAGAGAAGGTGAGCTCTGAGAGGAACTCAATAAAAGGAAATACTCGATGAAAAAAAAAAAGATTACCTGTTTTCAGGGGCTGGAGAGATGGTTCGGCAGTTAAGAGCACTGGCTGTTCTTCCAGAGGACCCAAGTTCAATTCCCAGCACCTACTTGGCAGCCAGTTGCAGGGGATCCAACATCTTTACACCAATGCATATAAAATAAATTATAATCCAATAAAAAATGGAGTACATACCTAAACAGAGAACTCTCAACAGAGGAATCTAAAATGGCTGAAAGACACTTAAGGAAATGTTCAACATCCTTAGTTATCAGAGAAATGCAAATCAAAACAACTCTGAGATTCCATCTTATACCTGTAAGAATGGCCAAGATCAAAAACACTGATGACAACTTATGCTGGAGAGGATGTGGGAAAAAGGGAACACTTCTGCATTGCTGGTGGGAATGCAAGCTGGTATAGCCCCTTTGGATATCAGTGTGACGATTCCTCAGAAAATTAGGAAACAACCTTCCTCAAGACCCAGAAATACCACTTTTGGGTATATATCCAAAGGATGCTCAATCATGCCACAAGGACATGTGCTCAACTATGTTCATAGCAGCATTGTTTGCTATAGCCAGAACCTGGAAACAACCTAAATGCCCCTCGACCAGAGTATGGATAAGAAAAATGTGGTATATTTACACAATGGAGCACTACACAGCAGAAAAAAATAACGACAGCTTGAATTTTGCAGGAAAATTGATGGAGCTAGAAAACATCATTTTGAGTGAGGTAACCCAGACACAGAAAGACAATTATCACATGTGCTCACTCATAAGTGGTTTTTAATCATAAAGCAAAGAAAATCAGCCTACAAATCACAATCCCAAAGAACTTAGACAACAATGAGGACACTAAGAGAGATATACATAGATCTAATCTACATGGGAAGTAGAAAAAGAGAAGATCTCCTGAATAAATTGGGAGCATGGGGACCTTGGGGGAGGGCTGAAGGAGAGGGGCGAGGCAGGGAGGGGAGCAAGGGGAGCAGAGAAAAATGTAGAGCTCAATAAAAATCATAAAAAACAGAAGAAGAAAAATAAATTATATATATACTTAAGCCAGCATCTCCAAGGTCGGCCTCTAGTGGCCCCCTTTTGCCAGCCTCTCCTCAAGACTGTACAGGGACTCCAAAAACTAGGGAATCAAGTACTTAAACCATGAGACTAGGAATGACATTGAGACTCTAACCAAAACAGGCAGAAGAGTAAGCCCAGGAAAACAATTAAGGTCAGATCTCCTGCAAAGCTGCTGTGCAACTGTGTACGAATCTTTATATATAAAGATTACCTGTTTTCCTGGTCAGCTCAGCTGGAGTGTTCTTAGAGTTGGAGGCTGGGATAATGGGATGAGTTGGGGGAAGGAAGGTGGAGGAGAAGGTGTTTGTGATGCATTGGTTATGGGGTCAGAGAGGAAAGGGAGAGCACAGCAGGTGCTCTGCTATAGAGCCTGGGGGGGGGGATGAGTCTGGGGGATTGGATCTTTTAGGAGCAGGACTCTCTGGAGTCAGCATACCTGATTCGTTGGCAGGAATCAAGATATCTTTTTAAAAATAGACTCATCTTTGGTTTTTGTGTTTTTCATGAATATGTTTTAAGAGTTAATTTTATATTTATGGTATTCAAAGGGAGCCAAGCAAGGATCCTCTAACACAAACAGCCTTCGGGTCTTCCTGACACACATCTGCATCAGAATACTGCCTTCCTTCCCCCTCTCCCACATCCTGATCTTTCTGTGCAACCTTGCCCCAGGAATAAAAATGTCTAGGGCTCAAGCCGTGCACAGTTTAAATATCAGCTTAGGTTAACTGTATAGATACCAAATCCTTTTCCTAGGGAGAACCTCTGACCTCTGCGAACACACTGCAGCAACAGCAAGCCCTACCCTATGTCCACACAAAATAAAACCCTACCCCGTGTCCACACAAAATAAATAAAAGGTAAAAAAGAAAGAAATTGGACTTAAGAAGGGATTAAGTTATTTATTTGAAAGGTAGGCCTTATCAGACATGGTTAAACAACATTCCAACATTCCGATATTGTGTCTACAGCTGTGCAGTAGAACCAGGCTCCAGGCAGCACGTTGGAGTCTTCTGGCTAAAAAGGTGGAGTTAGAATTTAAGGAAGTCTCTAGAAGTAAAGGGCATGAGTGGGAGAAGAAAAGCTTAGGGAAAGTTGAGGTTCTCTTTTCTATTTTTTTGGTTTTTCGAGACAGGGTTTCTCTGTAGCTTCGGAGCCTATCCTGGAAAGTCACTCTCTAGCCCAGGCTGGCCTCGAACTCACAGAGGTCCGCCAGCCTCGGCCTCCCCAGTGCTGGGATTAAAGGCCTGTGCCACCACTGCCCGGCCAAGGTGGAGCTTCTCTAACCCTAGCACTTGGGAGGCAGAGGCAGAAAGGCTGCGGGGAATCTGAAGTCAGTCTGGGTTCAAGACTTTAGCTCAACAACCAACCAACCAAACAAATAAATAAAACAGCCCATGGAGGGACGAAGAGAGGGTTAGGGGAGAAGAGCAGTTGAGCTGGGAAGCTGGGATCTACTTGACAACAATTCAGCAAATAATAACATAAAATGAAGGCTCTTTAGTTTCTACAGATTATCCTGTTTCAGTCCTAAGAGTTAAAGTCAAGGTTTCAGTAGAGCTGTGTCTCCTCTAAGACTTGAGGCAACATTTAATTCCTGCTTCTTTTAAAGGGATTTACTTACCTGTGATAGAGGGCTCCTTGGTAGAAGCCCAAAGCTAACAATATGCTTAATGGCTGGAGGCTAAATAAGACACCGAGGTTCACTCTTTTTCTTTTCAAAGTCAACATTGTACTAAGGTTTTCAGCAGTGTGATAAAGGAAATGCATTGATTAGTTAGCAAAATACAGCTAGATAAGAAGGGAAGGTAATTGACAGATGTCTTCCTCCTAATTCTGAATGTAGAAATCCCTATGGAATACCCTTCCCCATATTAGACACACGAGAACCACCAGAATAATGTATGGGCACAGGCTCCACCCAGCACTCACCATTCAGTGTGTGTGTGTGTGGGGGGGGGTGGAGTCGTGTCCAGCAGTTGCTTTAGGCCAAAGAGCAGCCATTAAGGAGCCATCTATGGCAACTGAGCGGGAGGCAAGCCAGTCTGGGGCTGAGGTGGGACAGAATCACCTACAGAGGAAGGGAGAGTGCAAGGGGCAGGGAGTGGGGTGCAGCTGTGGCCCTGTGGTCCTGCCTTAGCAGTAGCTTTGAAGTGGGAAAGGAGACCCAGGAGAGGGTGGTTGCCTTGCAGACAGGCCTCTGCAGAATAAGGAGGAGCTGGATGACCTTTTGTTTTTTCCTGTGTGATATCTGGGAGGAGGTCCACAGCATAAATAGAAGAGGGCTGTTTGCTGGATTATAGATGTCGTCATGGAGCTTAAGCTGTGTGTGTGTGTGTGTGTGTGTGTGTGTGTGTGTGTGTGTGTGAATGCAAACCCAGGGCCTCACTCATGCTAAGCTATACTGAGGTACCTCCCAAGACCTCTTTTTACTCTTTTATCTTTTATAGGGTCTAGGTTGGCTTTGAACTCTCTCTGTAGCCCAAGCAAGCCTTGTGGTTTTCCTGCCCTAGTCTCTTCAGTAGCTGGGTGACAGACCTATGCCATCAGGCCTGTCTTTGTGTGTCCTTATGAAAGTCATGGGGATTATTTCTTTATGTTACAGAGGGTCCCTTTACCTTTGTTGAGTAGCAAATCTACTTTTTGGCACAGACTTGTTCTTATCCAAAGATCTCACCTTTCTGTTCTTAGCAATTTAATGAGTATATCTTGTCTATTTTGCTGTCTGTTAGCTCAGCAACATGAACCAGTTTTCTTTCTTAGATCTAGTATAAAAGTCTACACAAATCTTGAAGTAAGAAAGATTAAGTAAAAATTTCCCTCAATATTTTTTTAAAAGTCAGGTGCTTTGTCTATGAAAAAGGAATAAATTGTTATTTGCAACGTGTTTAAAATGGCTACCAGTCTTGCAATTGCCAATTCACAAGTACTGTGTGGACAACTTCATTTATCCTAACCCAAATCACTGACTGATAAGGCCCAAGAGCCTGCTCTATGGGATTTGGTGTACTTATGAGTCTTCACAAGTAAAGAAATTGTCATATTAAAAAAATAAATAAATAAATACAAAGAATACATCCTTTTTTTTTTTTGTTTTGTTTTGTTTTTGTTTTTGTTTTTTCGAGACAGGGTTTCTCTGTAGCTTTTGGTGCCTGTCCTGGAACTAGCTCTTGTAGACCAGGCTGGCCTCGAACTCACAGAGATCCACCTGCCTCTGCCTCCTGAGTGCTGGGATTAAAGGCGTGTGCCACCACCGCCCGGCCAAGTACATCCTATTTTTAAAAAAAATCTTAAAAGTCTTTTCTTTCAGAGGCAGGGACTCATTGTATAGCCCAGGCAGGCATAGACTTACTAGATAGACCAGCCTGGCCTCGGCATGCAATCCTGCCTCAGTGTCCCCAGGGCTGAGATTATAGGTGTGAGTTACCACACTTGGCTTGAAAATCCACATTCTTGGCATACAAGCAATCGGCACTGATTTCAGAGAACTGATTGAAGTCTGCTTGGATGGAGGGTGTGCTGTCACATGTTCTCTGTCTTCTGCTCATCCTGAATGGCCAGTTTTTAAGTACATACCCCAAGATCGATAAATTGCCTGAGCAGGAACCAGGCACAGCTTCAGCATGTTTGTTTCAGAAAGTACGCCTTCCTTCAACTCTGACAGCGCAGTGGAGAGAAACACGGCCTATCAGATCCCTTAGAATCTAGCTCTACCACTGGTCAAATCTGAGATCTTGGACAGATGGCAAGCTTGCTAGACTCCTTGAACATGTCTGCACATGCTGTAGTACATGTAGTACATATAGAACAAGTAGAACATGTAGTACATGTAGAACAAGAGGCTGCTTGTTCCTTTCCCGGCCGCCAGACTCCCGGAATAACCACACAGAAACTGTATTAATTAAATCACTGCTTGGCCAATCACTGTAGCATATTCTTAGCAAGCTCTTACATATTAAATTAACCCATTTTTATGATTTTATATTTTACCACAAGGCTCATGGCCTACCAGCAATGTTCCAGATGGTAGCTTGTGTCTTTCCCCTTTGGCGGCTACATGGCGTCTCACTGACTCCACCTTCTTTCTCCCAGCATTCAGTTTAGTTTTACCCCTGCGTAGCTCTATTCTGCTAAGCCACTGGCCAAAACAGCTTCTTTATTCATTAACCAATAAAAGCAACACATAGACAGAAAGACTTCCTACACCATCCACACTTGTCAAATGAACAAGTACTCACTGTCCCAAGTCTTGGGGCAGTGGTGAGGCGCTAAAGGGGAAGAGGGAAAGATTTTGTCAAAAGGGTTGTGAATTGTCAAGTCTTTCTCCAGAGCCTCTGGTCAGAAAATGACAGAAAAAAGATTCTGACTTTAACCAGGTGCCCAGAAAGTGTCAAAATAAAAGCAAGAGTGGCCATCACACATCCCTACTTTTCTTTTTGAGATAGGGCCCCATTCTATAATCTGGGCTGACTTTCAACTCACAGCAATCCTCCTGCTTCAATCCTACTGACTCAGAAGTTACTGAGTTCCTGACTCGGCAGTGCATAGATCATCGTTTTCTATCACCAACTTTTCTACAGTTATTTCCTGGCTTCTCTCTAAAAAACACCTGAGATTTGCTGTTGCCAAATGAACTCATCTCACCTTCCCATAGAGCAGATATCAGATTTGCTGTTGCCAAATGAACTCATCTCACCTTCCCATAGAGCAGATATCAGTTCTTTGCATATTTATTTTTATCCATTTGCAGGAACTCAATATATTATTTTGAAACTGGAAGTAAAAGGAAGAAATAAAGTCCCTGCCTTTCTGTGATGACTATATACCAGAGTGACTGGCCAGTTGATAAGGATAAGTTTCTCTTTACAGGAGTGTCCCACTAGTGTGAGAGAAAGTACAACAGAACTCACGGGCACAGGGACTCTCAGAGATGCCAATAGCACAGAGTAGAGGCAATCAGGCATAAGCATACAGCAAGCATTATGTCTGAACCAATTCTGACAAAATATGAATGTGAATGTTTAGACTTTAAGATCTGATTTAGAAATACAGGGGACAGAGGACTCTACAAAAATGCTACCAGGGAAAGTCAAGTTCCAGGAACAGCTGCAGGAAAATAACACAGATTAGAGAATTTCGGGGGGTGGGCGCACAAACTTGGATCCTCCTGACGAAGGAATTTAGAGGCCTGCCAACCTCTTACAATGTGCAGTCACTCCTTCCTTTGATCCAGATTAAAAATAAACTATAAAAGAAAATATGACAAGCAGGGAAATGTGAACACGGACTGGATGTCCTGGGAGACAAGTGGATTGCTCGTTGTGAGGTGGTTACAAAAGGAATTTCGGTCTGAAGTAAATGTGAAGCCTAGGGCATCTTAGGTTCTCTTCAAAATAATCCAGAGGATCATAGAAGAAGCAGATAGAAACATTGGTAGATATAAGATTGGTCATGAGCAGATATATTTTAAACTGGGTGGTGGCTACATGGGCATTTTACTAGACTACTTCTTCTACATATGGTTGGGGATCTCCACAAATTAGTGATGAAGAAAACGGTAAAATGACCATTAGGGTGGTGAGCATGGGGTGTATAACTTTCCAGCAACAAAAAGGGTAAGCAATTAATAAAATCTATCAGTTCAATAGGCCAAGAGAGGAGAAAATGAGGAAGGTCTCAAAGTGTTACATAGAGAAAACACAAAATTAGATGGGAAAAATACTCCAGACATGCCAGCAATGATGGATTAAATTTACTTGTTAAAAGATAGAGTTAAGACCATTAAAAAACAAACAAACAAACAAAAACCAGCTATCTGCTTTAAAATAGACACTCCTAAAAATAAAGAGGACATAACAAGTGAGGAAAATTAAAAGTGAAAGACAGAAAATGATATCCCGTATCAATTAAACGATAAGCAGCAAGTAGGCAGAGCCTTCCATTAAGAACACTGGCGTTGACTTAGCATCACAAGCACAGTTCCAGTGTGCTGAGGAGCCAAGGCCAGACAGCACTGCCATGACAGCTCAGGAGGGCAGGGAAGGCAAAGGAGGCAGCTTGGGGGAGACGGGGGAAGAACAGACTATGTTAGGGGAGCAGTTACTTATCATTATTTATCATTTATTATATATTTCCATGAATAATCCAGAGGAGAGGATGATATACAAGCATTGTGTGTGGGTTGGGTGGGGGTGGGGGTGGGGGGCTGAGGTGGTGGTGGAAACCATACCTGGGTCAGCAGTTAAGAAGGAAGGCTGAAGCTGAGATCCAGGACATTGGGGGAGCTATTAGTAGTAGAGAAGAAGAAAACACCTTTTATTTCATTTTATTTCTAATTTATTAATTTGTCATTACACAAACAGTACATGAATGCAGATTCAAAAACATCAAATATTACAGCTTAAGCTAACGCACACCACCAAACTACTGTAAACAGCTTGGCTAGTACCCTTCCAAACCTTCTCTTTATTTATATTGTACACAGAAAGGTATTTGCAGAAGTACACTATACAGTATTGTGTATGGCATGTTTTTTTTTTTAAAAAATCAACAGTATCATGTGTATTACATGTGTTTCCCCCCAAACTTTTAACAAATTTAACATTGCATCCTAGAGCTGCACTGTCGGCACACATGGCTATTTCTTCACTCTTTTCCATTTTATAGCATATTCCATTATGTTGGTGGATTTTGATTTTTCCAATTGTATATTCTAACAAGCTGCCTTGTGAACACAGGTGTGTTTTGTAGGGCAGATATAAAAAAAAAATGGAACCATTGGGTCGCAGGGCATTTAAAATTTCAATTACCCAGCTGCCTTTAAAAGTGGCTGTGCAAACTTGTATGGTGTCTAATGTTCACCAAATGGATCTGAGATAGTGCGCTTCATGTGCACTTTGCTTTGCCAAGGCTGAGCAGCTCTTCGTGACTTATTTGTAAAAGTATTTACTTTCATGCATTAGCAAGTCTTTGAGTTTCACAAAGCAGAAGTCTCACTTCTGATGTAGCTGGCATTTTTAATTTATGTGAGCGAGCTAAGCTTACCTTCCTTCTCAAAGGTTACAGTCTCAATACTACCTGTCTGCTGCGCCATTCTTGCCCCCCGATCTGAAATGTAAGGCTTACCATTTACCTAACATACAGCCTTGTATTTAATCTCTGAATTCTCTGTTCTCTGAGAGATTTATTTTTGGTATCGGGTACCTGAGTTACTAACTTCATTCACTGAATGACAGCTGGTTAAGACAGCCAAAAAATGCATGTTACTTATGAGACAGGAGACAATATAATTCATGACATGTAAATTCTAGCCATTAGGTTAAATTAAACTGAGAGCATTAAAAACATGTAAACTTTTCTCTCAGATGAGTTCCTTTTTAGGGGTGACTCCCAGGCTCAGTATAGGTGTGGAAAGTCTTTTGCTGGTCTCCTCTCCCAGGATTATTTTTTGCTAAAGCTTTTTGGTGACTTAGGATCTCCTGGCAATGGCAAAGGGTTTCACACGACGCAGCAAATTACTGATTTACAGAGCCTTTCAGCTAACAAAGGACACGAGGTCTATAAACTGTATTTATTCTGGAAAAGCAACATGATACCTCAGCTTCTACTTTCTCATTGGATGATGAGTTCTTGGGGGGCACAGATCATCCCCTAAACAGCTTTCCGTTCTCCAACATTCATATAGGGTTAAGCACCTAAGTTGACATAGAATCAAATTGCTTTCCAACGTTTCTATGAAATAAAAAAATAAAGCCCACATTATTTCCCAAAACTTTGGCATGTGTACTTGTTTATGTAAGACTACTATTTTATCAAGAGATTTGCAAATTTTATTTCTCAATGAGCTAGAACTAGATGCTGGCCTAGTATCACATATGCCATGTGTGGGAGATGCTCCCTTGTCTGCTGTCTTCTTCAGGTTTATCTAGCTATAGATGAGCTGATTGCTAGTGAAACGAGAGTAGAAACTGATCTGGAAGACATTTTGGATTGCAGTGGGCAAGAGCACTTTACAGTTGTTTTACGGAAATAATGAAAGCATGCAAACAGTTGGAACTACAAGTGACCTCAACTTTCATTATGGAGAAGCTGAAGGGTGTCATTTGGCTCGTCTTAAACTTCAATCATTTTTCTAAAGTTAGCACATCTCTTTTCCTTTCTTCTTTCAGAGGAACATTATGGCTTCTGTGGGCAGGTACTGGTCAGTAGACACAGGGACTCTGAATCCAGGACACTAGGTAGTCAGAAAACACTCCAAACTGCCTACTTTATCAGTTCCCCTGATAAGAAAAAGAAAACTAAAGCTCACTCACTATCCAATCATGTTGAACAGATTCAGTGTCCAAGTGGACTGTGCCAGTGCGAAATAACAGCTTATCTTGCCATCACCAATTCTAAAAGACAGCCGATTTTTTTTTTTTTTTTTTTTTACAAATCCATTAAAACATAGAGGGAAGAAAAAGTACAGGTCTGTGAACTTTACATTGCTTTCTATAGTACTTTTTAAAAGCAATTTCTACATTTGAACATGGCAGACTAATGATAGCCCACTAAGGGAACACTTTTATCATCCTTCACTTAACCAGCGAAGATGTGCATTGAAAGAGATTTAGATAGAGAAATTTGTAACCTGGTATGGAAATATGAGACAGAGATGTACCCTGGAATGTCAGCTTGCCAACTGGTGCAAGTAAACACCAGAAGTGATTAGCATTAGAAAACAGAAACATGAATTACTAGGGGGCTTACAGCAGGGGGCGGGAAAGTCTGTTACTGAATCAACAGAGTAAGGAGTAAGGTAAGGAGGCTGTGGGTCTGACCTATGTAGAGAATGAAAGGCAAAGCTAAGGAAAACCTATCCTTACATGTCTGTACCTGCACCAGAGTCAGAATTCATACTACCTCTTCAGGGAGCAAGAGGCTGTAGAATTATGGTGATCCCAGTCACTGGAGTATTTAATTGTTTACCACTGGGCTGAATTTACAGAGGCATAGAGTGACCAAATTCCTGTCTGCCTCACTTTTCTGTCAAATTCTTGCCATTCCTTCAATGGGAAGCAAAGACATTATTAGTTTTGCAGAGATGCATGGCTACTGGACATAAAGACTGACAAACTTTCAAGTATTGGCTGAGGTGTTGCTTCTTCAAAGAAACAAAAGAGAACAAAGTGCTGATACTGGGAGTGGAATATTCATAGGAAAGGGGCAGAGGAATTTTCAACTTCAATAAACGTCAGATAATTTGCCCACAGAATGCTCTCATTTTCTGGATTATCTTTTCTAAATTATTTGTCTCCAGTTTCCATCAGCCACTCTACCATTGGCTTGAACTGAGCACATACCACTAGCCATCATCAAAGCAGTCATTCTTGTCAATAGTTTCAAACTACTAACACTGATGGGGCAATTATTTCTTGTCTCCCCCATAAATCCTGTGCTTTTTAGGAGCCCTGTTTATGTTCTCGGAGCTTTCAGCAGGCTTTTCTTGTATTTGGAATGCCCTTCTTCCTCTTGGCTCTTGGGACCTTCAAGACTCAGGTGCCACATTTCAGGAAAGCCCTGAGCAAAGCAATCCATCCTTGACTGTATTTCTCGAATCATTGTATTGATTGGTTTGTGTAGTCTCTGTTGTGAATTCTGATAGGGTTTTTCCCTTTAACAGAAATCTCTGAAGAGAATTTAAACATATCTATCATAAAGGACCTGTCACCAGGGTCAAAAAGTTTCATCTAACAGTTAAGAAAGCCGAATGCTTTAGTTCTCGAACTCTTCACACATTTTTGTTTGGTTGGATGCATTTTAAGATTACATTAAAACTTTTAAAAATAATTTTCTTTGTGCAAAGCTAGGTTCCAATTGTACACGAACTGTCGTATTGGAAAACTAAGCCAACATACAGTTTCTGTAGTAGCACCTGTTCTGTAGGCTGAGACTGAGAAAACTAAAGGTGGATGATACCCCTACACTGGAATTTCAACTAGCTGATATTCTACGTTTATGGAGACTCTAACCCCAACAGAGATCTAATCTAAATGAAGACCCTAACGAAGGCACAATACCTGGCCCCGCCTTTGTTCCTGACTCTGGAGTTCAATGTGCCTCATGGAAATGGGAACAGATTTAGATGTAAACTTCACTGACAATCTTAAGCAGGGGGCAGAGTAGATGATCAATAAAACTTTTGAGTTCTAAAAGAGTGAACACACAGGACAGGCACACACTTGCGTTTTTTGAACACTGCACCTCGAGTTAAGCATCATGCCACTGAGCTAGCTTATTCATATTAAAGCTCTTAATAGACATTGCCAAATTTCATCCTGGAGAACACAGGAAAGCCCACCTTATGAACTACATTAACTCTTGCTATTTAAAAGATGACATAACTGATTACATTTCTTAGTTTACTAGAGATTAAGCCTTTTGGAACCATTTGCTTTTTTGTTAACCATTTTTTAAGACGTTCCCCCCCTTTTAAAGAATAGGAGTAGTGGCAACTGTTGTTACCACTTTAAACCATAAAATATTAATCATTTCCTTGGTGACTACTATTACATTTTGTTTATGAAATGCTTTTCTATCCCTAGAATAAAAACTCACTCCTTAGCTTCACAAAAATCACACTTTTTTTTTTTCTGTGCCAGGCATCAAAGAGATCTTGTGCATTCTTAGGCAGCAGTCTGCCATTTATCTGTCTCCTCCTGCAACCCTTTTCTAGCTCTTCTTTGTATGAGGTACCTCACTGTTAGCACTGGAAGGGCACCAAGATAATCTTAGGGCTCACATTCCAACAGCAGGCTCACACCCTATTGTGCCCATGGTGGCTCTACTAGAATCTCACTCTTCATCCTCAAGTCTACATACTTATCTAGTTCTTTCTTTTAAGTATTTCTAATGTTACTAAAATTAACATGAAAATTTTGCTTACTGAGCATTATTTCCCATAGCACTAGAATATAAAATATTTGGTAATTTCATGTGTTTCAATTTTATGACTTTCATTTGAGGCTAGAATGATTCAAATAGATAAAGAACATTTAACCTCTTCTAACGTGGAGACCTAACTACTGTTTCTCATTAAGACTGAATTAGTTAGTGGGCTACCCATACGGGACATGCTAATCTCTACAGGCACCTTTCTGAATTCAAGTAAAAGTTTTGGTAGACGAGGATTTCCTATTTATATTGTTAACATAATATGAATATTGAGTACAAATATTGCTCACCATTCTTGTGTTCTTTAAATCATTTTACTTTGAAAATTTAAGAACTATCATTGTCGTTAATAACATCATGGGTTTTCATTTAAGGAATTATTTTAAACTGTGAAAGTACAAATCTAGTCAAATTCTGAACACATATAGAGCCAAATATTTGAACAAAACTGCAGTTTAATTTCAGAAAATGTGTTAAAATATATATTTTTACATCAATTTCTGACATATACTTAATGTGTTAGTATACACAAAATGATGCTTTTTCTTGAAACTGTATTTATGAAATGTACATTTTAATTTAAATACTCAGTATACACTGCACTTAATCTGCATGTTGCATTTATTAAATACATTAAAATCTGCAATGTAACAAAACGTTTTCTGCATATGAAATTCAAAACACCATTTTAAATGAACAAAAGATGGCTCACTTCATTTTTGTTTTTGTACAACTGGTGCATTGTACACTAGCTCAGCTCCACCATACGACCTGTTCGTTCTTTTTATTTGACATTGTTCACAGACTAGTACACAGTACAATAAGAGTGCTGGATAAAACATGAGGTACGAAAGTGGTTCAAAGATTACAGGCCATGCAGATCATGCTAGACAGCAAAGAAAATTGTGACCAAGAAAACACTAAATAAAAATACATAAAGAATGTGCATTATAAAACAAAACAAAACTCCATTACACAGCTTTGCTTCTTTGGTTACAAAGTAGGTTGAACAATTTCACAGCTTTTTTATTCCCACCCAAAAAAAAAAAAAAAGTCATACGAAATGTTGAAAAGCAGAGGAATCATGGCAATTTCTATTAGAAAGTAGAAACAAATGAACAAAGTTTTCTTCATGAAAATAGCCCAATTATTTATTATATCACAATAACTGGTGACTACCTGTACAGGTGCACTGTGTTTTTCATACTTACACTATACAAAATTTACATTCAAGCTGGATCTTTACTATTGAAAATAAATACCAACGGTAAATTGCCATTAGTGTTAGAAATGTGCCAGGATTCTTTTGTTCAATTATTGCCTAAACATTTTATTAAATGTAATCCTGTCTTTCAATTCCTTTACTGATACTTATAATTATTCAAAAAATTAAAAAAGTTCTGTGACATTGTTCATGTACATTATGAAAATAGCAGCCCTGTAATAAATAAAACATAAAATAAATGAAAACTTACGTAGGCAAATGTTACTGATATTGAAAGAAAAGTGGCTCTTTAGATGAAACTGTTATTTATAATGTGACAGGAAGGCTCAAGGTAAACCCATGGGTGATAAGGAACATGGGAGAGCCACCGAAACGTCTAAAGATCCCACTCATGCGCACATGTAGAATGCAGACTCTGCTTGCTTTAATAAACCCCGTCTATTATTCTCCTCATGTCCTGATGACACAGAAGTGGACATCAACAGTGCTGCATGACATCTTAGAGAGGGAAAGCTCCTGTAGAACGATTGTCTAATACTGAAAAGGCCAAGCACACAGCCGAAGCAATGGCTACTTGCTTTCTATAAAGTGGAAAGAACACCAGTGGCACACAAGGAAAGATTGCTTTCAGTTTTTCCTTAATGAGGCTTAAGAAAGCTTTATGCTGAGGAGACATTCGGCTGCTGTGGAGGTTGCGTTGGCTGAGGAGGCTGTGCTATCATTGCTTGTTGTTGAGAAGTGCTACCAGGATTGGCCTGTTGGGCTGGGAGTTGGGACAACTGATCATTGTTTGAAAGAGATTTTAACAGTGCATTTTCTCGTTCAAGTAAAGAGTTTCTTTCCACTAATTCTTTTATTTGCTCCTTTAGAACTTCCACTTCTTCTCTTACTGCATACATCAAATGGCTTTTCACCAGATCCTGTGGGAAAAAAAATTAGGAATGTCAAAAGAGTTATAAGAAACAAGAAGCTACTTAGTTCTAGACTGTCTGGGTGCCTTACAAACACTAAGTGCTTTATACGTTGTTTTTTTAAAAGCAAATTTCTCCTCCTACTTTTAATGTTTCTGCTATATCCTGACTGGGCCTATGGAAGATGGGGTGGAAAAAAGTCTCTTTCCCAACTAGTATAGGAAGTACTCCTTCCTCCTAGAGTTTAGAATGAGCATTTTAAGATGCTGGATAGAGAACAGAGGATTAATATTCCAATGGAAAGCTGCTTGCTAATAAACTAGTCACAGGGCTATATTATAGAGAGAAAAATGCCACACAGTCCTCACTTTAAATGGGTCAAAGGCTGATGCTTTTCAGATGAACACATACTGTACTGAATTATGTATGCTCCTGTTCCACAGCGACACAGAACATATGATGTGATCAGATATAAGAACTATTTACTCAATCAGTACCTGTGGACTAGAAATTTTCAATGTTCTAGCAACTTCTAAATCTTGCTATCAAAAAGGTAATTTTTGGCTTAAAGAAACTAGGTTTCTGTTATCTGGACCTGAGACACTCCAAACAGTCAGCCTGAGCAACTGTGACATGAGAGGAGAGCTGTGAACCTACTTACCATTGCTTGTTCTATTTTGTTGTCAATGGCTACAACACCGCCCCCAGACGCACTGGAAAAAATTAGAATATTTCATTAAATTACCCTTAAAAATTTAACCATCCTTCCAACTCTTAAAATAACACAAAAGACATTTGTGTTTTACCCAATACCAAATGTGATAATTTAAAAATAACTTTTCTTGCACTTCAGTACTCAAGGGTTTAACTTTTATTTATCATTTGTTTATGATATACAAATGCCACTTTAAAACTTACTCCCAATGTTAATTATGAGTTTTCTCTTTGCTGGTCTTAAGACATTAAAATTCAGATGAAGACTTTTTCTATTAATTTTATATTTTAACACCTGGCTTTTAAGTGTGTGGGAAGGGCTTCTAAAAAGAATTCAGAGGATTTTGGAAGGGCTGGTTAAAATGGGACTCAACATTCTGGTAGACCTATGTATGTAACTTGATTATAGGTTACTGAAGGCATATGTTTTTCCTGAGAATAATTCAAAGTTGTCTAACTACTAAGTATACACCATAAGTTCAAATAGTACCTGGCATTTATATAATGACACAAAAGATTAAATAATTGTTCTCTATGGTTTATATTCACCCATCTTTTAAGTAGTAAAAGTAGCAAGAATCTATATACTCTTGCATATATTTTAATAGATTTTTTGAAAGACAGAAACAGTTTTCATTTTAAACTAGTAAAAGAAAGTCTGGTTCTTCCTTGGATCAACACTAAAAAGGTCTTTAAAAATAATTTATGAATAAAACATTACTATTTACTGGGTTGGTATTTATAGTAAGTGAAGAGTACTTTACTTTGAGTGGTATGGGCTGTTAGTATGATGCCAGGTTGAAGCTTAGAAAACACTTTTCCATGGAGTTGTGTCTTTTAGATTATAACCCACATAGGTCTGGCTATCGTGCCAGGTTCTGCTCCTCACTCCTCACTCACTCACTCCTCACTCACTCAATGTTCCCATCTTAGTTGCCACACCTGTAAAATGAATGGGGTCAGTGTCTAAGTTGCACTGACTTGCCTCTTCTGACCCTTTGGTACTTGCAGCCAACATACAGAAAATGCTCAATGTGAACCGAGTACTAACAATATTGGTCATAGTGTACTATTTAACTATTTGCTGCTGCTAAGATGAAAGGGCTCTGTATACTTGAGATCACAAAAGTGTCTATAAGCTGGGGTTTCAGTTCCTGGGGAGATATGTACAAAGTAAGATTATGTGTAACTAAAGTACTGACTCTCTCTCTCTCTCTCTCCCCCCTCTCTCTATATAATCTATAGGCTTTAGTGTAAAATAAAAAAATAAAAAACAACCATCATCACAAATATTACTTCTACCAAGAAGGAGTTACTTTCAGTCATTTCATGGTGTGAATACATCCTATTCCTTTGATATACATGGTTTAAATAAAGTACTTTAAAGAGTTAACTATAATACCAGTTTTATACATTGTCAGTTTAAAATTAGAGGTTTTTTTACTTCCTTTTCTTGTTAATTAAAATCAGTCAATAAGTTTCCAAGTTATTACTACAGTTAAGGATTAATGAGAATGCTACACCTTGAATGCTGACTTAACAAACCCCTATCTGGACTCTGAGCTCTGCAGAAACAGAAGATAATGAATTTTCAAGCAATAGAAGGATCATGCTGAAGAAAAGTATTCTCTCAGGTATTCTAACATTTCAATTCTGTTGTGCATAGTATTCTAACAGATAAGTCATAGATACAATTACCACTATTTCAATAATATTTAAAAATTCAACACCAATTATAGTATTCTCAAACTAGTATGCACCATACTAGTTACTGGAGGACTAGTAACAGATTGCTGGGCTCTAACTAGGACTTGTAACAAGTGCCCAGAAAATGCTGATTTTCTGTTGCCTGACCTGTTTTGAGACCCACTGGCTTACAGTGGATGAGAATTATAGGAGAAACAAAACAAAACAAAGAAAAACCCCACAATCAAAACCCTAATTCTATTTTTTTTAAATACAGGGTATATCAAAATGTAACCCTGGCTGGCCTGAAACTATGTGGATCAGGGCTGGCCTCTTGCTCTCCAGTGTTGTTATTCTTCATGACTTTGACCTTTGCTGTACACAGTTTTTCATCCTTTTTTAAAAAATGTATTTTGGTCTTATGTAATATATCTCTTACTTTTTTTTTCAGGTTTCCTTGGCTTTTCAGAAACTGCTCCCCCACATAGAGATATCTGCAGCTCGAAATAATGCGGCTTAAACTTGTCCTTTAAGGCCCTCAGGGCCATCTTTTTTGTGGTATCTTTTGCTGTCCTAGAGTAAAGTCAATTATTCTATCCCCACTCTGGTCCTGGAATATGCATACTTTTAATTTTAGATAGTGTAGAAGGTACTAGAGCACTATAGCAATTCTAGCTCCTCAATATATTCACTGTGAATCCTGGGAAATTAGTTTCTATACCTTATTTATTTTTTTCACCTCAAATTAGCATTGTATGTTCTAATCCTCTGAGGAGTAAATGAGTTTAAATACTATCTGGCATAGTTCCTGGCACACTGAATGATCAATACAAGGCAGTGATTATTTTTACTATTCTATTAATATGGTTGATTCTATTAGATTAACCTTATCGAGGAAGTTCCATTATCTTTAGGGAAGTAACAATGCCTGATACATAAGAGTCAAATACATTCTGACAGTCATTAAAGATGACAGTAATCTGATTTCAAAAACTAATGGCTTGTATTAGGAAACCATTAAAATTCTTTGAAGTTAGAAAAACTAGTTTTCAAAGTAAAGGTCCTTTTAACCAGATGCAGCAACACTACCTGAGAACTTGCTAGAAATGGATATATCCGGATCTGCCCCAGAATTAGATACTCCCAGAATGAGGACAGTTAATGTATCTTAATAATCCCTCTGGGTGATTCTGATAGAAACTTATGTTTTGGGAACCACCGTTTAAATAGCCAGATTTTTAATGACGATACTAATACTGTTGCCCTCAGTATAGCTCCCAAAGGTAATGTTTTCTGTGTTGTTCAGCCCAGAGATTCACCTTCCTTAAAATTACGACTGATCAATGAAGCAGAATATTTCTCCCTTCAACTTTTCTTTATCTAGTGTTGATTTATACTTTGATTTCTTTTATTACTACATCTACCATATCATATTTTGATGTTTAATAAGTTTCAAATTTTAAGCTAGTCAAGGAAATATGTCTCTTTTGCAATCTGTTCATATAGTTTAACTACCTGTTATACAACTAGGTACCCTTAAATGTAGTGTCTGAATAAATGTAATGTAAGAATAAACCATGTGTTTTGGATTAGGGGGTGGTGCATTTTATATATATGTCTACACACACATGCACACATTTAAACTTAAGCCCGTTAAACCAAGTCACATAATTGCCAGAAATATAGAGAAATGAAGAGCCCAGAATCTTCTTGTTCAAGTTATTATTATAAACTAGAAGTGCAAAATAAATCCAAAGGGTAATTTCCAATTATGGACAAAGTCTTTTAGGGAAAAAAAAATCTTGATTAGCATTTATCAACAAGATGAAAGTTCTAGACACAGAAGCAATGAACAAAAATATAGGACTGTGGCAAGATAAGAATTACCAAGCTACATGCTTAGCCCTGAATTTAATGTACAAAAAAGGCTAATTATAGTTCTAGTCACAGAAAAAGCAGAAGTCACTTAAAAGTAACCAGGCTACAATAGGTAGGTGTGGCTTTTCATGTCATCCTAATTCACCCCCGCTGGTTCCTAATGGCTACTTTTCTTCCCAGGTGTCCTTATTCTTTAGCAAGTGGTCATGACCAACATGTAGCTTCACTGAGAAGATAAGAGGGCACAAAGAACCTGGACTTTACAAGTGAAAACAGCAAAGATTTCACTTTTTCAAATGTCACGAGAAGTTATCTTGCTTTATCTATAATAAAGCAAACTGGCATGGAATAGTTACCTCTAAAATAAGAACAAAAACTGTAAAAGAGCAGTGCAAATAAATGTATTACTCCAAATGGATGGTTTTATTATTCAGTCTCTGGTCTTTCTTCTATGTAAGTGCAGTGAACAAAATGATAAAGCAGAGGAAAGAATAGTTTATGACAATTTATTCTGTAGCAGGCCTATACTTATCAATAAGCCTTATCAGCACCCTCATTCTATGACGAAACTAAGGCCAGGTAACTTACAATGGTAGAATTCAAACCTACACTTAATGTCAAAGCACATGACTTTTCTTTCTATGAGAAAGACTGTGAAACAAAGCATCTATCTATAGTGACCTAAATAAATCCTGAGCTGTGTATGTTAAAGAGTGCTTTAAATAAGCACAGAATGTTAACTGTGAAACTGTGAGTATGGATCCAAAGATTAAACTGTGTTTGCAGTACGTCATTTATCTTATCTAGCACATTCCCAGAAGTAGTTCCGCTCTCAGAATAAGGGAGGCAACTTCTTAGAAAGGGCATTTGCTTAGTGACCTTTGGACAGCCAGCAGTCTGCCTATTTGCTAAGAAGTAAAATGTTCTAGTCTGCCAGAGTTAATATGTTAAAATTCTATGTATCTATAAATAGGAAACTATAAAAAAGTTACCTTGCTTTTATGCAAAGATCTTTCTAATTTTCTGTGGAGTCACACTCACAGTGACAAATACAGTGAAGGAATTCTTTAAACTACAGTATCAAATCTGTAATTAGAGTTAATCACTTTGAGTTGGTCATTCTGATTCTTTGTGCCCAAGCTTTCTTCTGCAAATCAGGTAAAACTGACTTTTCTTCAGTCATGATAGAACAAAGTTACCTATTAGGATCCAAGTCATTCTATTCAGAAGACATACGCTGCTTACAGTACATTATCTACTTTCTTTATACCATTTTTATCCCTACTGTTTAATAGAAGAGATAAAACAACAGCATTATCACTAAAACACTAATTCAAACCTAGAAAGCATTTTGCCTGTTTTCTAAGAAATGCAGAAAATACAATTTTAACTTGCTGACTGCAAAAGAATAAATCTAATTAACCTACAGTTTAGCAAGACTGACGGTTAAATATACTTTAAAAAAATCTATCATTCTAAAAAATTAATTTCCTCACTCCCAAGCCTCTTTTATTCCCCACTTCTCCTTGCTCTTTTTCAAATTCATGGCTTTTTTGAAAATTTATTTATTTTATTTTTGTTGTTGTTTTTCAAGACATAGTTTCTCTGTGTAGTTCTTGCTGTCCTGGAATTCCCTCTGTAGACCAGGCTTGGCTTCGACTTGAGATGTGCCTGCCTCTGCTTCCTGAGTGCTGGGATTAAAGGCATGAATTACCATGCCCCACTTAATTATGGTCTTTTAAAAATGAACTTGTTATATATATGCATACATAGACAACACACATACTCTAAGCGCAACTTGCTCAGTCCATATGGTTTTTACTTTGAGATATGTTTTCAAGGCTATTTGGTGATGGATAACCAATAGGTATGCTCTTCCCTAGTGAAGACTATATATGTCCAGCTCACAGGGGCCTAAAATATACAGTTTAACAGTTAATTCTCCCCTGAAAGGAGTTCAAAGAAATAAAATTCTGCAGAACTAATCTCCAGGCAAATATAAATCTAAATTTCTAGGCTAAGAAGAAAATATGGCTAAGTGATTATAGTGCTTGCCCAGTCTATGTGAAGTCCTCAGTTCTATTCCGAGGAACACACACACACACACACACACACACACACGAATGTGTGCACACACACAGAAAGAGGGGTAAATTAAACTAAGCATTCAAAATTGTATATAACTGCACATAAATTCTACTAATCTAAAACAACTAATGTACTTAACTCAATGATTAGAAAAACTCCCGGAAAAACGCTCAACAGAGAATTTTATTAGTAGTAACCTAAAGTAAGTAATGGGGCAGGAGGTTTGAGGCTGTCTCACTATGCACCCCAGGCTGACTTCAAACTTATGATCCTCTTCCCCCAGTCTTATTAAATTTTGGGACTGCAAGCATGTGCTCCCATGCCTGGGTCACAATAAGTGACTTTTATTGCTGTAATTTATCTCAAGCAAGTAGACACAGAGCTATTACAAGATTTAGGTGTTATTATTTTCTCAAGTAACTAGAGTTAACAAAGGAGAAAAAACTGTGCACAAGGAACTATGAAAAACTGAGGTAAATATTTATGCAAAGACTGATATTCACAGTTAGCATTTTGTATGAAAATCATGTTCACCAATCCCTCAAAAACTTTTGGAAAATTCATCGCTAACTTTAGGTCAAATTCCTGGCCAGTAACTGTTTTAAACGGAGGCAAGGACACATGTGGATTTCATGCACCCACATCAGGGTCCTAGTTTAGATATTGTGAAGTACAGTCACAGAAGATACTGTTGATGAGTTCTCTACTTATATGCGTATGTGTCTTTATGTGAAATTGCTTATATTAAAAAAAATTAAAAGACATATACATAAAAACATATGTAATCAAGTCAATGTTCCTTTCCTAACTTAGACCCCATGCCTAAAGTTAATCATGTAATTTGTAATAGTGGGTTCAAGAACACTTATTCAGATTATCTTTAAGAATGAGAAAGATGAAATTAAGTCTGAAAAATATAGAAAGTGTCTTCTATCATTTTCCTATATATAAAGTACTTTAGAAATCTGAAGGACTCTGAGCCCAATAGAAGAACAGAAAAATTCACACTGACAGCTCACACAATATTTAAAAGGCCTGTCTGGTCCACACAGTGAGATTTTGTCCCCCAAACAAAACAAAAATAAAACACAAAACCCCCAAAACAGAAGTTATGGGGGAAAAAAAATCAGTATTTAATAAAAATACAAATTAAAACTATAAAATAGTAACATTTTTCATTCAAACTTTCCACCTAGTTTTTTAATTTATTCATTCACTCCCTTATTTATTCACTCTTTGAACCGGCAATCTTATAACTGAGAATTTGTCTCTCATGCACACACTCACAGAATATCATATTTACAAGGCTACTCATTATAGCATCATTTTATTTAAATTTGAGATTTTATTTATTTCTATCTTATGTGTATGGGTATTTTGTCTGAATATATGTCTGTGCCCCATGTCAGTACAGTACCCACGGAGGCCCTAAGATGGTAACAAATCCCTGGGACTGGAGTTACAGACGTTGTGGGCTGCTATGTGGGTTCTGGGAATCAAACCAAGGTTCTCTGGAAGACCAGCAAGTGCTCTTAATAATTGAGCCACCTCTCCAGACACTTCAGCACTGTTTTAACAGCATGGCTTCTATCAATGGAAAACTGGATAATCATAGCATGGCGATCTACTTAACAGAATGGCATGCATGTCTAAAAACCAAACATGAAGAGTTTTTCTCACGGCATAGCCATTCATTTAACTGAACAGTACCCATCTCTGGGGTGGGGGGTGCCCTTTGTATTTACTGAGGAGGGACAATGTACAGAACATTTTTAAAACTAGAGACACATTGTGTGCACAATATATTATCACTTGCACAAAGTAATATATCTTGTATCTTTTTTATGTGTGTACAAAGAAATCAAACACAAACGAAGAAGGTGACTGGAAGGTAGGCAAATGGAAAACAAAGATAGAGGGCTAGTTTCACTACATGTTGGAGAATATAGGACAAACATAGTCCAATATGACTTAAGAATTTATTTCCCTGTGCAGCATAAACTCAAGGCACGAGCCCATGGCTGCAGAAAAACTAGGGGGAACGAGAAAAGGGGAGAAAACGAGGAGGTGCTGACTCCACCGTCTCTAGGGATTATTTCATCTGCAAAATAAGGCTTTTTTACTTTTCCACTTAAGAAAAAAAATGTGTGTGTGTGTGTACACATGCCATGACGCCTATACGCTGGTCAGAGGACAACTTGAGAAAGTAGGTGCCCTCCTTCTGCCATGTGGTTCCCAGGGACTGAACTTAGGTTTGGTAGCAACACCCTTATCCTGCTGACTAAAAATCAGGATTTAAAGTTTTAGTTATTAGTATTCTATGTGAGTGCAGACACATGTGCTATAGATGCACGTGGAGGCAGGAGACAACTTCTGAGGATATCTTCCCACTGAGTAGGTTATAAGGGATGGAAGTGAAGCTGTTAGGCTTACATGGCAAACACTTGTACCCACTGAGCCATCTTGTTGGTCCAGAATACGGCATTTTATTAAATATATGAGACAGAACTTACTGTGACATCTGTGATTTGCAAATTTAGGACCTAGGTTTAGGGAGAATCGAACCTGTTTAAAAATACTGTTTATCATTGTTAGCGCTGTCTGTTCAGTCTACCAACTTACACAATGAAAATATAAGAGCTGAACTGTGAAGAAGATAAAACCAGGACTAACAGTATCTTCCTTCTCTGTACCCCTCTCTATTTCTGTATATATCTATATGATACTGGGCGGGGGGGTGGGTGTATCAGTAAATTCTGACATAGTTCTTCTGTGGAACTGCTCTAGCCCAGTGGGCAGAAGGGCAGAATCAACTCTTACAAATTGTTCTCTGACCTCCACAGGTTACCATGGCATACGTGCAACCACATACAAAATAAATAAACTAGCAGAACTACATTTATAGAGTATATGTGAATTTTGCCTGAAAAAATTGAAGATGGATACAAAGTAAAACTTGAGTAGTACTGTATTCAAGTCAGTGAAAAGCATTAGTATCTTATTACTTGAAGGTAAATAATTTAATTTTACAAGAACACGGGCTGTCTCCTCAAGATGAGTGATGTTATTCACAGACTTACTCCCCAACCGCATTTCTTTTCTTTCCACATACAGCCGAGGATGGCTCTGAATTCCCAATCCTCCTGCCTCCACATCATCATGCCAGGCACTAAGCTCAGACTTCCGGCAAGTCCCTACCAACTGCAGCACTTTCCAAGCTCTTACTTGCTTCTTATCCCACTAACATCAGGTAAGACTGATAAGAATTAAAGACTGTTTCTTCCTTCTGAGTCAGACTAAAACAAGAAAGGCTGTGAGACAGGGGTAGGAGAAGAGTGGCATTTTCACTAATGCTGGAGTGCTTACATTTAAAAAAGGTTTTCTTGAAAGAGATTTCATTTTACTGTTTGCACAGCATCAAGTAGATAATCAGATCATATATTACTGAGAAGTGAATGATACACACCACGGGGCTTAAACCTAAAGAAAAAAGCTGACACCATAGTGCTGAGTACTTAAAATTATTTCCTGGAGATGGGGAAAGAGCGTATGACTGACAACTGTCCACACTTACTGGTACCTAGCAGTGAAAAAGGACAGAGAATTAAAAAGGATTTTAAATCTTCCAATAGTCTGTAACATTAGATAAAACTTGAAATAATTGAATTATGCAGAAAAGGAATCAATTAGAGAGCAGTTCTATACATCCACATTCTAAATTCTAAAAAAACTATAGTTTACTGGGATAGAAGTTGGTGATCAGCTGGCGTCTAAGAATATCAGTAAACCTTAAAAGCAAAAGTCAAACAAAACCTATATAGTTCAATACTTATCTTAAAAGATTTTCCATTTCCCCAAAGGTACAAATTTTAATTAAAAAAATGCCATAAGTCTAATAATAAAAAATTTTATATGTCAGAAATATCTAAGGAGTTAAAAAGATTTCAGCTAAGTTAGGAAAGGAAAAAACTGTCAGAGTCAGGCATTTTAGATTAGAGAAGAATACTCCTTTTAGATTAGAGAAGAATACTCCTTTCGTAGGTTAACAATATTTCTTCCCCCTTAACTAAGGGGAAAAGGTAGCACATTTTTCCATGACTTAAGGTTTGTGGGCAGTTTTCATGATATAAATCTGTAAAAATTAATACAACCCAAGAAAAACCATGGCAGAAAAGAGTGTCTGTAGAAACAAAAGCACAAATGTAAAGCTTCATTAGGAATTGTGCTCCATTTTAGAAACCATGGGCAGAATAAATTTTCAATCAGTAATGAGGAATAAAAATAATTTTTTGGGGGGCTGGCGAGATGGCTCAGCGGTTAAGAGCACTGACTGCTCTTCCAGAGGTCTTGAGTTCAATTCCCAGCAACCACATGGTGGCTCACAGCCATCTATAATGAGATCTGGTGCCCCCTTCTGGTGTGCAGGTGTATATGGAAGGAATGTTGCATACATAATAAATAAATAAATCTTAAAAAAAATTTTTTTGGAAATAGCTATTTCATCCAATATTAACTTGGGAATTCAACAAAAACAAACGATGCCACCCCCCCCCCCCCAAATGGCCTACTAATGGAAGCCCTTTGCATTTATTTCAAATGTTTGTTTTGTTTTGTGTCTGTAGTAGTGGGTACTAGTCCAGGCTTTGAGCTCTTTTATGTTCAAGCCGAGGTCAAAAGGACAACTTCTGGGCAGTGATACTCTCCTACTACGTAATTCTGGGATATGAACTCAGGTCATTTGGCTTGGCCTTAAGAGCCTCTCACTATCCCAGCCTTGAACTTTTAAATTTACATTTTAAATTTTATGTGTATGTGTGTTTTGCCTACATATATGTCTATGTATCACACGCATGCAGTGCCCAAGGAGGCTAGAGCAGCATACCAAGATCTCTTGGAGCCAGTTAGAGTTGGTTGTAAGCCACCATGTAGGTGCTGGCATTGGAAACCTAGTCCTCTGGAAGGGTAACCACTATTCTTTACCAGTGTGCTATCTCTCCAGCCCCCAGCCTTGAATTCCCTTGGTTCTCTGGCTTCCACTTCTAGAGTGCTGGATTACAGCAACGAACCACCATATGTAGTCCTAATGTTTCTTCCTTACCCCATTTCAAATTTTAAATTGGAAATCTTTAATTTCATTACCCTCTAGGGTTACTCAGGGTTTCCTTACTTGAAATTTTTTCCTTGCCTGGCAAGTGCTCTATTACAAAGCTCTTCTCCAGCACCCCTACTCTTTGCTTATCTCTTATTCTCTGAGTACTTCTGTGGTTAATTCTATTGTTCTTTTATTGATCTCAGCTCAAACTTTCTCTTCTGAAGTGGGATTCCCTTCTGTATGCTGTGAATATCACTGATTAATAAAATAATGGAGATGGGTTAATACTAGATGTAAGAGCTAGCTAACAATACGCTTAAGTAACTGGCCAAGCAGTGATTTAATTAATACAGTTTCTGTGTGGTTACTTCGGGAGTCTGGGCAGCCAGGAAGCGAACGAACAAGTGGCACAACACTCTTCTATAAGGACGCTTCTAACCTTAACAGTTAGTAATCCTGTGTCATTTGCTATGCTGGTTCTAAGGCCTCTTTCTCTATGCATAAAATTTTACAACACTTCCCAAACTGTTTCCTACATAACTTTCTTTATAGTAATTCTTCCTAGACAGTGGACATTGACAATGCTACCATTTTATATCTAAAACAAATAAATGCAAAAATAGCTCTTAATTTCATTCCTCATTTTTAATTTGAAGATAAATACTTGCCATGTTCTTTTAAAAACTGTACTGGTTTTATATTAACATGCATAAAAACACTCATACACACAATATAAAAATAAGTAAATCTTAAAAGGGGGGCTGGAGAGATGGCTCAGTGGTTAAAAGCACTTGCCGCTCTTGCAGAGGACCCAGGTTTGATTCCCAGCATCCACATGGCAGCTCACAACTGTCTGTAACTCTGGTCCCAGGGGATTCAATGTCTTCTGATCTCCATAGTCATCAGGCCTGCATGTGGTGCACATACAGACATGAAGGCAAAACATCCATACATATAACAAGTAAATACATAATATATATAAAGTATATATACACATATAAAGTATATTTATATATACAAATTATATATGTATGTATATACACATGAATGTATATATTTTTATTATATATAAACACATATATACACATATATATGTTTTAAAAAATTACATTGACTTGCTTATTCTGTGCCTGTGAGGAGAGCACAAGGTGCATGGTCAAGGTGAAAAGACAACTTTCAGGAGTCAGTTTTCTCTTTCCACAACAAAGGCCCAGGGATCTAGTTCAGGTCATCAGGCTTGTCAGTAAGTACTTTTACAAACCACTAAGCCATCTAGACAGCCCTATCTTATGTTCATACAGTCAAGTATCTAATATATAAATTTAGATAATCCAATCCATTGGAATAACAAGTTATAAATCTTGAACAAACTTCACTTCTTATTTTCTATAAAGAATCACCCCAGCATTTATAACTTTCTGGATAACACATACTCTGTCTTTTCTATACCAAGGATGCCAGCCAATGAACACTGGCTAGAAGACAAGTTTGGCAGCATTCGATGGTAGCAGGATCACTAGATATGGAATTAGTAAATACAGTATAACTTGACTTCACATCAAGTCATTTATCCTTTGGCAAATACATATTCTCTTATCAGATATATATTCCTTCATCAAATGGTTTCAGAGTTTTCTGAAATAGTATAACAGTGTAAATATTGTTTCTTTCCCTCTCTGTATAGGAATTGGTAATTGAATGGTAGAAAAAAAAGAAGAGAGAAGCAGATAGCAGGATACATACAAGCATGAAACACTACTTGTGTATTTCAGATTAAAGAGTTTTCACAATTGAAGCAGAGAGACTATGAGAGATCAAACAGATAAAAGGGGAAAGGGATTCAAGTGTGAAGAGAAATAAAGGATGACAGGGGACAAGGCCTAAGACAATCAAAAATTGGACAATGGTAGTGTGTCATGATAAAGGCAACTGGATTTGTAGGTAAGGTAGGGAAGGGGGTAGTCTAGGTTTCATCTGAAATGTGGATCCTGGAAGAGATACAGAAAGAAGACTACAGGGATTAGGTCTACAGAGCTTCAGAGGAGCCTCAGGTTGAGAACTCTAGGTCTGAGAGTCTTAAGAACGTGGTAGCTAGCTCAACCTGTGGGAGAAAATGAGCAATCTTAAAGTTAAGATAAAATGGCAAATACACTGTAGAATACATGAAAAGTTATGGAATAAAATGGGCATAGGAAAGCAAATATAGTTCTTAGGAATATTACTTATTCAATAACTTCAAACTATCTCCTCTTTCTCAAGAACCTAACATGCTGATTCTTTCAGCTAAACAGCCATTTCTGAATAAATCCTCTCAATCCCATTTCTACAACCAGGCTTGACCAAAATGAAAATGAGACTATTCCTTTGTAAACTAAACTACAATTTAAGTAATAGTGAAGAGTACATAACTCTTATCTATTATAAAGTTATTATTTTCATTTATGCCCACTTCTTGACAGAAAAGAGATATTTAAAGCCGCTTTCTAGAAAAACCCTAACTCTATGGACAATACATATAACAAAATATAATGAATACACAACTAAAACATTTGTTCTTAGGTTACTCAGTTTTCCTTACTACTTTATGTCTCTTCATTCATCATAATCTACTCCCAAAGTCCAGGGCAGTAATAAATAAATAAAATGAAGGCTGTTAAGGGATTGTTTCAATTGGGTTAAACCGAGAACAAGAGAATACACCTTGAGGTTTCTGAATATGTAATTGCTTGATTCTTGTTTGGACTAAAAGGACAACATCAAACCCAGTCACTATTCCCTAAGGAAATGTATTCATTACTAGGGGAAAGTATCTGCTCTCTGTTTTGCTTAGGATTTCTTCATGTAGCCCTTCAAACTTGGAACCCTACCTTCTGCCTTGGAGTGTGATGATTTCTGGTATGTAACAACACACTGTGCTCTTTATTTGGCTTTTAATACACCAACCAATGTTTTACAGTTGAGATGTTTAAAAATTACATAGACTTAACTCTGAGCAGACAAACACCTTTAACAAATAAAAAGACAGCACAGATTAAGCATAATGCTGTTTAGGCCATCATTTCACTCCTACTAAAGTCCCCTTTGCCCTCTCTTTCACAGTAGGGTAGCCATTATGGGAATGGAGGTAAAACAGCTTATCTATCCTCTGTTGTCTAAGTACAAAACTGAATTCACAAAAAGTATTTGTTTTCAAGAGCACAGACTTTTGAATTAGAAAAAAGTTTTTTATTTTGTTTAAGATAGAATCTTGCTACATAACCTAGGTTAACTTCAAACTCAGGATCCTCCTGTCTCAGTCTCCAGCTGTTTTTAAATCTAAATTCCACCCACTCACTAGAGGGGTAGACCTTAGGGAGTTAACACACTATGACCAACCACATTTGTAAAGTGGGATCACAGCTGTACTATTTTAAAGGAAGCCTGTCAAGGGGACTTATGATTAAAAACTCACACATTTCAATTAGTTCCTTCCACTGTTTGAAACAGTTGCTTTGTTTTTCTAATACTGCAAGGTCAACTTTCTTAATTTATCTTAAACTACAAAGTAAGAATTAAGCTCCCGAGGCCATTAAGTATTATACAATTAATTATGATTGGTTATTAAAACCACGTTTTACAGTTATCCCAAAGAATTTTAAGCTATCCTAATTATAGCCTGCTAGGTTTACTATGTTTATTGTTTTTTTTTTTTTTTGGACTCTAGTAGTCTATTGTTTGAGGAAGAGACCTGGTCAGTTGTCCTCATCAACTTAGACTGTGAAACCCAATAAGGACAAGTTAAAGAAAACCATCATATATGGGCTGCCCATGCATGCTTCAGCATTGCCTGGGCATAAATTTAATTCAAAATTCGGTCAACTGTTAAGATTTCATATATATTTCAAAAATATATAGTAGTAAAATTAACTTGAGATTGAAATTTATATTAAGGCTTATGAAACAGCATTTATGTAGACTAAATGTTAATAGAACTCTAATCCTTAGATTGTTGGGAGTTTCACTGCATAAAATATAATTACTGTGGGAAAAATCACCAATGGCCACTGAAATATATCAGAATCAATTCAACATAAAGTTTACAAAAAGTATAACTAAAAAATAGCCTAGGCCTTCCTTTCAGTGTTAAATGAAATACCAACAATAAATTACTAAAAGAAAAAAAATCCAGCAACATTGGGACTCAGTGCTGCTAGTCATTTACCGCTTTTGACTTGTATAATTAGGAGTCTGGTGCAGAACAATAAAGGCAAGTGAAAAACAGCACTAGGAAAATAGAAAGGGTTTCAAGCTTTTTTTTTTCTATTCAAGAAGAATTGTACTCAAAGTAGTACTTGGTCAGCTTTTAACTACTAACAGTTTCTCAGTTAATGCTAGATCCATGTTTCTGAAATGATAAGGAGGTATTGTAGATAACAGTAAAATTTAGACACATCACATAGCAGAATTTCATTAATGGCTGTTCACATCAGCTTATGTAAAATGTTCAAAAACTTTTTACTATACTTTATTTTTGTGTGGGGTGTCTGTATGGAATTCAGAAGACAAATTTAGATTTGCTTGGTTCTCTCTTTCTGCCATGTGGATCCCAAGAACTAAACTCAGAATGTCAAATGTGATGGTAGGTGTCTTTATGCACTCAACCATCCTACTGGGCCCCAGTTTGGTGTAAATGATGAATTCTAAATTTTCACCAAGATCTGAAACTTGTTATATTAATTTAGATCAAAGAGGTAAGTCATCTGAGATGGAGCCTTTCCTTCAGGCCTTCATTAGCGGCCTCTGTCTTGTCAGTCTTTACTTCTGAATCTTCAAAAGCCAATCTTGTTTGTTATCTCTATCAAATGTCCCTCTTAAATTAAAACGTGACAGCAGGAACTATCCAATATATCAGCATTTTTATTAATATGCTGCATATGACTAACACTCAACATATTTCTCAAAGAAAACTATGAAGCACAGCTTGTACTATTTAATATATTATCTAATTATACTTGTGAAGTTCAGTTTCAGCTGGCACTATGCTGCAGTTGCCAGGACAAAGATGTAAGAAACTAGTCAGATATTCAAACTCCTAGAAATGACTAGAAGAGTCTCAGAGGAACAGTTAAAAACAGGCAGCTCTCAGGGAGCTTCTCTTCCTACTAAAGTTAGTAGAAGTCAAGTAAATGATTGTAGCTCTCCATACTCTTTTCGGTTGTGAGCTTGGCCTTTAACGGCATAATCCTTTAAAAAAATGTTCTTTACATTTGGTTTTATTCATTGAGAAAAGGAATGTATAGCAGTTTCTATGTGCTAGAGGCAACTGCATAAGGTATATGCCAGTGAAATTCAACATTTCAAGGAAAACAAGATTGACTTTCAAAACTCCTAATCTTTCAGCTAAAAATTTTGACAAAGACTTTTCACATTACAATCAGATTCAGAGATCAACTTAGTGAAAATGAGTTGCATCATCATATTTCATAAATGCCCAGCCATGAGTTCTCTCAACTGTCTAATTCCTTTGATAATTCAACCAAAAATGAGAAACCAAAGGTTATTCTGAGGTGAGCAGGACAGGACAAAGATTTGAAGATTTAGCTAGATGAGATAAAGACGGTTCATAATGCCTTTAAAGATGTCATGTAAAAAGACATGAGATTTGGGAGCATGAAGAAATTTCAACCCTTTATTCCTTTTACATTAGTCGATCTCGGCACAAATAGCCTACAAAGTACCGAACCATAAACACGATCACCAGTTAAAGAGAAGACATCTTGTGATTTCTATTAAGCAGTACCTCCTCACCATTTCAGACTTACGTTTATATTAGTACGAACTTAAAGAATCATGAATTAAAGTCTATATTTATAAAACAGCTAACTAGACAATGTATCTTCTTCAGTATTTTCATAGAATTTGAAGTGCAGCTAATATTCTCTTATATATGCTATGTGGTAGTAATCATCTTTTTGGTATCACCTATGTGATGCTGGTTTTGCATCCATGCAAAACTTAGGGGCCATGGAAACTTCCACTGATACCCAAAGGAAGGACTTGAAAGCCAGAAAATGTATGGCAAGATTAGAATCCCTGTGGTAAGCACTTGAAAGGACAATTATGTGAAGCTGTGAGAGTCATCTTTAAGATGACATCGGACTCCAGAAAGTCAGAGATGACAAAAACATGGGCTATTTGCCAAGGAAAGCCATAGGCAATGAACAGAGCCAGCCCAGTAGAGAGGTCATAAAGAAGGTGAGGCATAAATATATTCTAAAAAAAACTCAATAGTTTAAAGATAAGAGTTTCATATTCTGATTAGATTTCAAGTTGTTTATACACTTTTAATCACGACATTGAACAAAATTTGTCTTTGATCTGCAAATGTGTCAATTTAACTGAAGAGTTAACAAACTCTTACAATTTTAACTTGAACTTGTTTTAAGCAGCATCATTTTGGATTAACTACCTTCCCTCTCTCTTTCTATTTATTATTGTGGTGCTGCAGACTGAACACAAAGCTTTGTACATTTTATGTAATCAATATACCATCAACCTCTATCAACGGCTGTTATGTTTTGAGACAGGGTTTCATTGTCAAATTTGATTATCCTTGAACTCTTCAACCCTCCTGCCTCCACTTTGTGAGTGCAAGGATTAGAGGTGTGTATCACCATGCCTGGCTTTCTTCAGACACACAGAACTTTAAAACGTTTAATAGTTCTCTATATTTAAAATACAGACAAGAGGTTATAAAAGGTTTAGAGTTCAAAGAGATATAAAACCAAACCCAAGAAGATTTTCAAAGCACACACAAGGGTTAAAGGTTTATGTATATAAAAGAAATTTTTTTACAACAAAGTGAAAAATTCACAAAGTGAGAATTCTTTTGAAGCATTTTAGTAGTTTTACTATATTTGCCACTATCCTAGAAAATAAACGCAATTAGAGCTTTTAAAACACAGCCTTAGTGTTTGCTATTTATAAGATTTGATTATCGAAGGGTGAATTTCTTTTTCTTTCTTCGAGACAGGGCTTCTCTGTCTAAAACTCTGTCTCCCAAGTGCTGGTATTAATGGTGTGTGGCACTACCGCCTGGCAAGGGTGACTTTCTTAATAATTTCATTTAATGGTATTCTAATAGGTACTAAGACTTTAATGTTTCACATTATTTTTTAAATTTAGTGTGTGTTTGTGTATGTGCACACATGAAGGTGCCATGGTGTGCACAGAGGACAATTTGTGGGAGTTTCTCTTTCACTTTTACATGGATCATGGGGATTGAACTCGGGCCACTAGGCTTGGTGTCAAGCACCTTTGTCCACTAAACCACCTTGCAGGCTCAAGACTTTTTTTTAAAAATTATAATACACATTTATTTTCTTAAAATCATAAACATTAAACTTGAACAGAATGTTTTCTAATGCAAAAATAATTTTAGACACTATAAAACTCACAACATGTATTAAACTTTATAGTTTAAATGATGATTTTGTAATAGAGAACATCACACTGCACTCAAGCTCAGTATGAGTTAAATTTATGTACTCATGTCTTTGGATAATATAAACTTATCTACTGAGTTATTTAGGGTTACTCCCCATGTAAGCGTACTGACACTGAGTGAGAACCTATACATACTCTAGTAAGAGCTAAACTTGACTCCTAGTGCCACCACTCAATGCTGTATGACAGATTATTCCATCTCCCTATGCTTCAATTTTCTTCTCAGCAAAACAAGAAGATGTAATAGGCATGGTCATGCATACTTTTAATAATAGCATCCTGGAGGCAGAAAGGAGGAGAGTCTTTATGAGTTCAAGGCTACCCTGTTTACAGAGCAAGTTCCAGGACAGTAAAAGCTATATAGTGAGACCTGCCTCAAATCAAACCTTAAAACAAAACTGCAAAAATCCCCATCAGGGGTACTGATATATGGTATCTATATAACTATGACTTAGAAAAATTACATGAGATAATGTGCCAAGAACACTGAGTACAGTGTCTAACATTAGCAAAAGCACAACTAGTTTGTAGAAAAATCCAATCAACACTTGAACAAGGATTGACAGTATGGGATCCCCACAGGGTTTCTCTGTGTCAACCTGGCTGTCCTGGAACTTGCTCTGTAGAACAGGCTGGTCTTGAACTCACAGAGATTCGCCTGCCTCTGCCTCTCAAGTACTGGGATTAAAGGTGTGTGCCACCAAATCCAGCAGTGTGAGATTTTTTTAAACTAAAGCACCTAGTTTGTTTGCTTGTTATTTTTCAAAGAGGGTCTCACTATGTGGTCCCAGCTGTCCTGGAACTTGTTATGTTAGACCAGGATGACCTCAAACTTAGCCTCCAGAATGCTAGAATTAAAGGCATGAGCCACCAAGCTTGGCCAAAATGTTCACTATTGATAGTAACTATTCTTGAAGATCTGACAATTGCTCTTAACTTTTTATATAACCCTGCAAACATAATTCTACCTCAAATTCCTCAATTCACAATTTTCTGAAGCCTTTAATTATTAAATAAACATTGGAGAAATTAGACAACATTTTTTGATTGAGTTATGCAGATTTGTTATAGAAAAATAGGAAGTATATAAAATAATAAAAAAGAACTTGCTGGTTTATTTCTTTCCAGACCCACAATTACTACTTTTGAAGGAATTTAAGTTTATAGAGAAGTTACAGAAAACCACACTAGAAACAGCAGAAGACAGAGTAGGTATGAATATGGATAAGAAGATAGTGGACAAAGACCTGTCTGCCTGAGGACAAAGCTGTAACAGCTACAGTGGCTTGCTCAGTTGGTATCAACCCACACTTTTTAGTTTTCTTAGAAAGGAACTCCAGATAGTTACTGACAGCTTTGTAGTATATGTATACCATACTTTAATAAGAACATTAATCCCATAATGATGCAATTATGGACAAATAACTTAGCCCATACTTTTCTCATTTTCAAAATACAAATTTCAGACGAAAACTTTTAAGATCGTATCCTGAGTTAAACTTACTAAGAGCCTACTTCATCAAAATACAGCTCTATAAAACAAATCAAAGAAGGTAAATAAAACAAGTTGTTTTTATAAGCAGAAAATTTTGAAAGAAATTAATTTTCAAGATATACAAAAATATATACTGACATCTAATATACTTTTATATGACACTGACATTTTAAGTATTCTCAACATAAAAACTGGGAAACATCTGGCTGTGTTTAGAATCAATTAAAGCTGGCCTTTGTGAAGAAAGTAAAATCCTCCAAAGAAATAAATTAATTTAAACAATATTTTATTAAAAAATGGATATATTCTTTTTTTTAAGAAAAGAATTACTTCAAGTATTTCCTGGAAAAATAGCTGCAAAGTATTTTGGGCTTTTCACTACACTGTAAGCATCTATAATAGATGCAACAAATATTTAATGTTACTATCATATAGGATTTCACTTTCTTTTTTAAAACTGATGTACTTATTAAATACTACTATAGAGACAGGGTTTTGAGCTTTGTGAGACTTTGAAATGATTACATAATCCAAGTATTTAAAATTCTAAGTTTCAACTTATATTTTATACTGTTAATTATACAACGTGCTCATTTTGTTCATATAGTCATCTCAATACAATAACATCAGGTATAGTACATAAAATCTAATCCATTAAGTCTTACCAATTTATGACCTGATGAGACACTCTTGTGGACAACATTCAGTCCTTAGAAGCTAGAATAACCCTCCAACCATTTGAGGGCATCACAACTTTTAAACTTTCGGCTTTCGATCATTATTATGTCACATTCCTCCTCCGATGCTGAATTCTAAAAAAAATTCTAGCAAAGAGTTTAAGTAAATAAGTGCTTTAATCAAATAGCCTTTAAAATTGTTTATAGCAAAGGTTTATGTTTTACCATGATTACACAACTGATATTTTTAGATGTAAAATAATTTGAAATATTTAATTTGGACTCTTAAAATTCCAACACGGACTTTCAGGCCACCAGAATATCTGTCAGTGAAGAGTCAAACAGTAATGGAACCAATTAAAAGTTCAAGATCATGATCCAAAATACTGATTTAACACCATGCAACCTGATATAGACATTTTTAACCCTACAGAATCACACTGAAATACTACTCTCTGGTCCACGTATGTTTCTAAACTCTAGCACAGCTGGCAGGATAATAAAAATTGCATGGACCACTTCAATGCTTAAGACAGCATTCCACTTTTATTCTGACATCTGTCTATACTCCTCTCAATTATTAAAGTAGACATGTTGGTAAGAACAAACTTTATCACATGCTTTAGGTACAGAAATAGTATATCCTCAACGATTCAGCAGTGGTCCTGGATATCATCTTGGATGTCAAAGAAAACTGGGGAAAGATTTAAAAATTGCCAAGACCACTTTGTTATAAGTTATCTTCTTAAATTATTATTTTTTTGCCAGAAAGTTTCCTACTGGGCATCTATGTCAATCAGTGAAGAATGACATCATTACAAAATCTGTCTGATAATGCCTATTTTTATTTTTAGTTGCAAGTGATCCACAGCAAAGGCCAACAACTGTGGATAGTTTTTACCTAAATTAACACTCTAAATAAAATGATTTAATGGGTGGAGGGGTAAAGAGGAGGGAGAAGGAAAGAGATCCATTATTGAGGAAGATGAGTATGTTCAAAACTCCAGACAGTCTTGGAAAGGAAACTCTGCAGCTATCTTAGGGTATCTGACCTACATGTATGCAGTGTATTATGCTGCCACAAAATCTACCTTTGAAAGGAACTTTTCTATCATACAAGATTATTTACAAATAAAATCTTTCCAAATGTAATCTCACAAAACATTTGACATCATTAAAATTATATGAATTGGATTTTCCCCCCAAAGCATAAGCTTATATGAAATCACCTGGTGAAGGCAAAAATCCATATTTATCCAAAGCTGTGATCACTTTATTATCACCAAAATGTCTCTGATAATTTTTATTGTTATAATTCTAGCAATCAAAATACTCACTGAATATTTTTAAAAAAATCTAATTTTGATGATTTATTCTGTTACTGGAAAAAATCCCACAAAAAGATAACATATATAGTACTATTTAATGAACTAAATACTTCCTGAAATGTGTATTAATAGCACTTGTAATTTGCTTGTCTGGAAGGCTTAGATGAACTGTCCATTTGAAGAGCAGACAATGCTTGACTCTTTGTTAAAGGGCTGGCTTACACATAGTGTAACAGTCAAAGCCTAGGAAGCCTTTGGAAGATACAACTGAATTAGCCATATATACAGCAAATTCTGTTATTTTACTGATAAGCTTATAGGAAAATATATACACATATTATGCAAACAGTAATTTCAGTTTAAAAAATATGTTTAAGAAATATAAAACTTCTATTTCAATGTGTTCCTTGAGCACACATTTTAAAAAATTAGTTGTTATATAGGACAGGGCCATATCTGAAAAGTTTTATTCTAAAATGAATCTAGTAGTTGAAGTACTTATAGATTAATCAGATAACCTTTGAAATGCTAACATTAGAAATTCCTTTTATGAGTACCTAGAAAGCTTTGTCAATCATAATCTAACAATATCTTATTGTTAGGAATAAAAATCCCACTTAACTGACAATGTGCTCTTGAAAGATTTTAGTAAAGAACTTGATATACGCTTGCTATCACTTAGTTCACCTTTATGGAAAAAGCAACAAAACAGAACAAAATAAGAGCAGGAGGGCAAGGATGAATGACTTAAAATTTCCAAGTATTAATTTGAAAAGTGATAGACCTGAATAACAAGGCTTTAAGAATTCCCCAAATAACTTTCCAGGGGAAATTCCTTGAAATACTTGGGGTTAAACCCAGGATTTCGAGCTGGTGAATGCACTACCACTGAGAGCTGGACCCCCAGCCTGCTGTTTGCTATTCGAATGCATATCTTTGGAGTCATACACAGCTCAATTTTCAAGTATAAACCATATTTCTTTTAAAATATTCTAAAATTTCTGTAAGATTACCCATGTACATACATAATTTCACTGCTGTTCAAAAAAGTTGCCTACACTTTTACACATAGTTATTCCTTATATTATGTATTAGAAATATGAACTTAAAATATCTAAGATAGCCAGGTGGCGGTAGTGCACGTCTTTAATCCCAGCACTCGGGAGGCAGAGGCAGGTGGACCTCTGTGAGTTCGAGGCCAGCTTGGTCTACAAGAGCTAGTTCCAGGACAGACTCCAAAGCTACAGAGAAACCCTGTCTCGAAAAACAAAAAAAAAAAAAATCTAAGATAAAGATAAACAATTAGCTGAAATATTCCTGACAGAATAAAAATATGGAAAGACCATATGTTCCCAGAAATTAACACAGAAACTACAACTGGTCTAATATAATACAACCAAAAAGCTCCTACATGCTGGTACATTTTTTATTTTGTGTGCACATGTACGTATGTGTTCAAGTGAATGTATGTAGGAGTGGGTATGGAGACCAGAAATCTACATCAACTGTCTTCCTCACTCCTATTTCCTTACAGTCTGAAATAGGCCCTTCTCATTGGCTGACCATTATGCCCCAGTGCTGGTTTAACACATTTCCCTCACTCATCCTCCTTTCTTCCTTCTTTTTTAGTGCTCAGGCTTGGGCTAGGGCCTTACATACACTAAAACTCAGCATTACCACTAAGCCACATTCCTCAGCCCTATGTAAATTTATAAAGGATATTAAAGAAAATTAAAAAAAATTAATTTTGGGGTGGGAGAAGATAAGATGGAGTAACAAAGTAAATGGAGGCCAGTTGTATACTTCTCAAGTGTACGCAATAAAAAAACTACATACTTTTTAACAGGAAACAGTATATTTTACTCTTGAGCTACTGATTTTCTTTGAGACAAGGTTCCTCTGTGTAGCTCTGGCTACCCTAGAAGTTGTTATATAGACCAGGCTGCCTCAAACACTGAGAGAACTATGTGCCTCTGCCTCCTGAGTGCTGTTACTAAAAGCCTGTGCTACCATACCTGACACAGTATACATTCTAAAGTAACTATGGACAGTGACAGTCATGTTGCCTGCACACATACTTGAACATACTGAGGATACCACCATTTTTGGTCCAAAATACTACAGAATTAAAAAGCTGGGCGAAAAAAAGTACTATCTTCCAAATCTTTCTTTTAGTTTGAGCAATCCAATAATGAATCTTCAAATTCTGAAGAGGTAAACTGTCTTAACATAAAAATGCTATTTTTAAAGGATATTTAGCAAAAGATAATAAATTACAATTATTTTTATTTATTAAAATTTATTTCTTCCAAATATAGCAAATATTTTAGAAATAGCCAACTGAAGTCCAAACATGGAAGCTAATTTTTGATAATCCATAGTATTAAAAGTTCTCTTATCAATTACAAAAAAAAAATCCAAGGATTTATTTGCGGTATTAGTATGAGAATATGTGTGCAGGCACCTAAAGAATGCCATCTATAGCTTAAACGTTGGCCATATAAATCTCTCCTGCTGCTCCAATCTTAAAAAAAATGAAAATTTCATCTAATTTTTCTTCTCAAAAGGATTATAAACTCATGTACATGAGTTTAAATATACTGAAGTACGAACCTAAAATTTTAAAGTGTTAAGGAATATAATGGAAAAACAAAACAACAACAAAACAAAGACGTTCTGTTTGTTCTAGGTCACTAATATTAGGGTGTATTTTCTTTAAGTCTAGCAAGAATAATAATAAGCTTTTCCTAACAAATCTTTGTTATAAAGGTCAAGATTTTGGAAAATACACAATTTCGTGCTATTTAAAGACTTAGTTTTCTTAAAATATGATATATATATATATATATATATATATATATATATATATATCTCCTAAAGTAATCTAAAATTTCACCATGAAAATAATTACCATGACCTCTGAAAAAGTAGGATGGGAGATATAGGTTGAGTAATTTAAGCAATGAAGAAAGTTGGTAAATGAAGGAACAAAATCATGTAGACTGGTAAATAGCTGAACAATTTCTCATTGCCAATTCTGAAGTCTATCAATGTGTAGAAAATAGATATCAATTTATCAGGTGTTCTAGTTGAACTATAGAAAAACTAAGAGAAGAAATGTTTAGGAACTAATGAAACAGTACTTCAAAGGATGGGGCTAAGATTTATGATTAAAACTATGGCAGCAGACAATTGTCTAAGAGCAGATGCAAACATTTTCTCCTCTTTTGGTCAGGAAGTAATATTCCCAGAGTGTTCCCATTTCTAAAACATCCTTCTCATACTATGTCCTCCTCTGATCTCAACGTTATGTGGCACTGCCATGGTTCTGGCTTGACCCTCTCTTACCCCACTCTCTTCCTTGGACTCAATCCTGGCCTCTCCTAAAGTTTGAACTCTAAAAACAGAGAAAAAAAATTTAATATCTATTTTACAGCATTAAAAAGCTTATATATCAGGTAGCTTTCTAAAACATTCTCTGCACAATGGCATTGAGCAAAGTTCTTTATCCATCCAGATTCACAGAGTCTGAGAGCTCTGCTACACACCTGGGCTAAAATTAAATGCCACCTTTTCAGAGATGATTAATGGACAGCCTGGTCAAATTCAAATCTGTCTAGATGGATAGTGTGTAATTTCTGCACAGGACTCTGTTTAGTAAATACATCACTGTATATGTCTTACTCCAATAAAGGAACATAAAGATTTTTTTAAAAAAAATTTAATATCTTACTTCTCTACCCAGTTGCGTATCTGGATATTTCTACCAGTCTGTAAACTAATTCATAAAATAGCTACAACCATAAATCTCATCTATATATCTATTCAAACTAATTCTTTTACTAATGCATCCTACAATATGCACATTCCCTCAGTCAACCGTGTTTTAAACACTCTGGAGTTGTTTGAGTGCTTCCTTATAATCCACAAGCTGTAAAATCTTATTAATGCCTTTTTAAAAAAAAATCATACTTTTTCTTTGTTCGATCGAGTTTTTCTTCTCTGTTGTCTTTATATTATACATAAATCAAATCCAACTATTGTTTTTTACGTGTGTATATAGTTCCATACATATTTGTAAGCCCTACATATTCTCAGTGATCCATAGTGCCATTCCTCTAACTAGACTGCTTCTTTCCCTTAGTTTTCTAGTTCTAAAATACCAAACTCTACTCACTATCAACTAAGAAAGCTACCTCTCTCCAACTTTCCTTATAAAATGGAAAGTGCTTGGATATTATAAAGGACCATCGTTTTCAATTATGTGATAATGATTCTCTTTACCTTTTCCCAAAGACCAAGCTCATTAGAAGTAGGTTTTGAATTTTACAATCTTGCTTTTCCTGATATTATAGGAATCAATAAATTTGTGTCAAATGATGGTATCTGACCACTTTCCTTATTAATTTACATTTAAATATTCCTGCTACCATTAAGGATAAGCTAACGCAAGGACATAAATCATGTATCCCTTGTAATTGCTTAGCACTTATTCACTAAATTTAACCAATTTCTTCATGAAGACAAAACACTCCAAGTGTTTATCCATAAGGCAAATTCTTAAAAGCAGTCTGGTTTTCTCTCTTTAGTCTTCTCTCTAGCACTTCCTATCTTACTGACATGACATTTAAGTAAACTGTCTGTTGTAATTCTTACATTAAGCTTTCATAGACAAAAACTCTTAATGATGCTTGAGTCCCAGTGATTATTGAGACAGGTTTCTAAACTAATTCTGTAAATTTAAGAAAACCAAGAATGAACACAATTTTTAAAAGGTAGTTTAAATTTAGCACCACTAAAATGCTAGTATGTGAGAATACCACACACAAAAAATGACTTCACAATAATATAAGCTCTTAGAGAATTAATCATTTAAGATATATAAGGGGCTGATTATCTTTGAGTTATCAGTATCACTCTCCTCATATTTCTCATTACTTCCACGGACTATTTTCCTGAGGACTCTGCAACTGACAAATGAGGAACACAAAAACTATGATGGTACCTAAAATACTTGAGTAGCTTCAGTTTCAGTACATAGTGATGTAAACACTGGACAGCTAAGAAAAGATTATCTGAACATAGACAAAGGCAATCTGGCTATTGAAAAACCTCTCAAATTACTAATTCTAACTTAAATACAGGACAAACTGGTAAGTTAATAAAGGTAAATAAATAAAGGAGAACTGGTAAGTTAATGAAGAATAGCATATCAGTAATTCATAATTTGAATATAAAGATACTTGATAAATTGAAAGTATCTTGGCAGGAGTAAAGGGTTTCAGTCCTTAAAATTGGGTACAAGCATGGACCTTCAGATAGTCAGACATGATTAATGAAAGCTGGTTTAAAAGCTATCCCCATGAACAGAGCAATGGCTCAATGGTTAAAAGCACTTCCAGCTATTCCAGAGGACCAGTTTGGTTCCTAGCACCCAGGTAACTGGATGGCTCACAACCAGCTGTTACTCCAGCTCCAGATTTGATGCCCTTTTCTGGCCTCCATAGGTACCTACACACTAAGTAGCATACCCCTCACTCCCCACTCCCAATAAAAATAAGCCTTAAAAAGTCTACCCCACTGGTGGGCAAATTTATGCTTCAATATATATAGATAAGATAAATCATATACAGGAGTTATGGCTTCCTAAACCAACAGTTCTCAACCTGTGGGTCACAACCTCTTTGGGGTTGCATGTCAGATATTTACATTCTGATTCATAACAGTAGCAAAATTATAGTTGTGAAGGATCAATGAAAAAATTCTTATGGTTGGGGTCACCACAACATGAGGAACTGAAAGTGTGGCAGAATTAGGAAGGTTGAGGACCACTGTCCTAAATTCTTGAATAGTTCTATTTAACAAGAGAATTACCTTTGTAAAATACTAATTTGGCAAATCAATTGTTAAAAAAAAAAACACAAAAACACATCACAAACCCCCAAATTTACAATAGTCCAAAATAAGGCTATTTGGTGAGATCCAAAACAAAGCCAAAAGTTATAATTAACATTTTAAAAGCAGTATTACAAAAATCTTTAACCCATCTGCTAGGAATAAATAGAACCACAATGCTTTCTCAGTGTCAGTTAACAAGTCTGTAAGTATTTGCCAAATAAAGCTGTATAAACTGTTCTGTTAGAACTAATAAAGCCAGTCACTCCTCATTTGTGTGTGTGTCTATCACTTCCCCCACCTTAATAATAAGGGAAGGCCTCTCAATGATTCTGGACCTTGTTGATTGGCTAGACTGGGTAAACCAGCAGGCCAGTGAAATTCTGGGATTGTCCTGTTGTCACCGTCTAGTGTCTGGACTGCCACACCTAGACCATTTTTTCTCTTTTATATGAGTGATAGGGATCTAAATTCAGGTCTACTAACTTTACCCTGGTCGAGGAATATATTTTTAACCTATGAAAAACTAATAGATACAGAATTTGTCTCATTTCTGAGATGCTAAAAGTATTTGGTATCTACTAAAAAGAACAAGTATTTAGCTGTAACAACAAATTATGACCAAGTAACTTCTATGGTTGTCCTACAATGAAACCACTTTAATATTAGACCAAAATTATAGAAAATAAAGACCAAACTTTCCACAAATATTAATGAACATCATTTATACTGACATGATAGCTTATGAAAGCTAGATATTACAAATGATTAAACTGCATTTAAAGCTACTTATCATATTCAAATAGAGTACTAATTTCCTTTGTATTGAGGAAAAGTATAAGGCGTACCTCAAGTACTATTTAAATGATTAAAACTTTGTTTCATACTATAATCTAGTTATGTATTTCTTCATCATACTTTATACTGTTAGAACAAAATCAATTTCAACTTGATTTTATACACAGCATTACAAATTTTAAAACTTCCTGTTCAAAAACTGTTTAAAATAATTTTTTTGTTATGTAAGGAACAAAACATCTAAAAGATATAAAGTATTAGAAAATATCTTTTGATATTTTGAGTTATACGCGCAAACAAATCAAGCCAAAAATTAAAAGAAAGTTTTACTATTTACTATTAAGGCAATGCAGACCATGTCTTAATATGACATGTACAGGCACTTAGCAACAATCTTTTCTAATGGAAGAGATAGAGTTGAGTCTATTAGTGTTATCCAAAAATATGCCAGATGACACAAATGCGTTGCCAGGCAGAGTTAAAAGAATCTAACAAGTTTTGTGGGAATTTAAGAAACACTGTGCTCAACTCCTATTAATTAAATACAGAATGATGGACTGCTAATAAATATTCAGCCAAATAACTGAACAAAGCATATACTATTTAAAAATGCGTGATAAGCAGAAAGATAAACCAAAGTATCTTTTGCCAAAAGTGAAATCAAAGAGTTGTTTTGTTTTAAGTGAAAAATAAGACCTAAACAGTATCTCTGTGAAAAGCAACCTGTTTGGGGGGCTTACAAATTGTTTTATAGATATACAAAATTCTAGCAAGCAAACATGGTGACAATTTGTCAAAATTAATGACAATTTTGTTACTCAGGTCTTGTCCCTCTTCCAGTTTAATTTTTGAATGGTATTTTGTTTTGTTATAAATCCTATAAAAGAGCACAAAATAAGACTGATTTAACAGAAAAATGTTTTGCCTTAAAATATATGAAGCGACTATTTCAAGACAATGGAACATGTAATCCTTAAAAATAGATATAACATGCACAGAATGCAATAAAATTAAGAAGCATATTTATATTCTATAGAAAATAGTCTTTTTGGTTTATTTTGCTGCTTTGTCCCATGCTAGATTCCATGTGATTTCCCCCCTTTGATAAAAGTCAGTTTTATGCAAAGCAATTCATGCATACACTTTTGCATGTATGCATTCCATATCAAGTAATCATACCTATCCCAGAGGCTCTTTGATTCCTGAAACGTGTTCAAATGGAACGCTTGGTAGAAAGCAGTTGAAGGATTCCTGTGAGATCCAAGAATCAAATGGAAATGAAGTTGAGAATGTACAGTATATTCAGTACTTATAAAAAAAATGGAAGATTTTAGATTCTCATACAGTGTAACCACTTAAATTTGAAAAAGGAAAAAGAAAACATTGAGATTGTTTAAAACAATACTGTTAAGAAATAACAAAGCACACAAAATTCAGAACCCACAGTAATTCAGAATCAAAGTTTTAAAAGAAAGACTAAATAACAGATAAAGTTAAATACTAGCATTCAATTGTGTGCATATATACATTAAAGTAGCCAGAGCCTATCAACACCATGTTGTACTGATGCCTTAATGATCATCTGTGGTTCTAGCTGTTGTTCTCCAGTAGCATATCCACATACAACACTAAGCTATAGCTTTCTAGGATTTGTTAAAAGTGAGAAGGGTTAATAATGAATAATAAAGAGTCCTTCTTGGTTGGACTTGATACATTTGTGTGTAGTTTGTCTAGGATAGTGTGTGTGGGGGGAACAATGTGATTGCATGGAAGCATTCTAATTTCTTGCATGAGTATAATGCCCCCTTTAAAGGGGAAAAACCTATCAACTGTATCACTCATTCCTACTATCCCTAGGGCCAACACCACAGAACTGTAACGAACTAATGAGCTCATGTTGGCTAACTCCAGTATGTACAATTGACCCTGTATGTCAGGAATGATTTCTCAAGGAGCTAAGCTTTGACTAACCTGGTTCCTGCCTGTTCTCCCTCACCATCCACCTGTACTTTTAACATGTACCTATCGTATCGCTTTAAAAATCCCTAACTCAGTGGTTGAGAGCGTATCTACTCTTGCTGAGGACCCAAGTTCAGTTCCTAGTACCCACTCACAACTGCCTAGGACTTCAACTCCACAGATTCTGATAGCAAATCAATCATCCATTCAATCAACTAAACTTTCTTCTCTGAGGCCACAAGAAAAACAAAAAACAAACAAACCAAATCTTTGATTCATGGTAGGAAGTAAGAACAGCAGTAAAAAAAAAATACTATATACCCAATGCTATTCAAACTGCTTTACATTATTGCCTCAAATTTCTACAACAACCCTACCTAAAATGAGTAAGAGGTAACTCCCCAAATGTCAGAGTAGGTAGCCTAATTTTATGCTTTTAAACCAGTAAACATACCAGAGTCAAAACCTGACTTCTCTAGCTCTATCTTCTTTTAAATAACACTGCTATTAAATAGTTAAACATGATTAAATAATACTATAGTTTTATTTAGCCTATGTCCAATAGTTGAAGACTGTAACCATATCTAAATCTTCTGGGTACAGTCAATGCTCAATTGCTATTATGTTATTAAGGAATAATCTTCAGATGCTTTTCTGAAACCTTAGTAGGGCCTTAAGAAAGGCTGCTGGATTACAGTACAGAAAAGAAAAAAAAAAAAAACAAAAAAAAACCCCAAAAACCCTGCTTCTGGAGCTTGAGAGATAAATGGTTCAGCAGTTAAGAACCTTTCTTAACTCCTGCAGAACCCTCAAGATTCAGTTCCTAGCACAGATTTCAGGTAGCTCACTACTCACTGTAACTCCAGCTCCAGGAAATCCAATACCCTCTTGTGGCTTCCATGGGCACTGGCAGACACACAGCATACATCCACACAAACACATGCATATATAAGTAAAGGAAAAAAAATACAACAACTAAACCTTAAAATTATTCATACAGTTGACTGCAACAGCAATCAAATATCAACAATCATCAAATTAAAAACAAGAGAATCATGACTTCAAAACCTGAATTAAGTCAACTGTGTTAGATGCATAACCCTTTTTCATACTGCATTTTAGATTTTTATCCAGTAGATATCACTTTGGATAAACTAGAAAAGGCACAGACACTGGGTTAACAGAGAATCACCAAAGTAGCTGTTGGATTGACTAGGACTTTTTAACAATATAAAGTTTTTATTGCTTTCCTTACTCTATTTCCTTTCTAGTCTTTAAACCATTTTTCTTACCTTTTTCTTTTGATTGTCTAAGGCAATCAAAAACAAAGGTAAGATCTGCCAACAACAAAGTTTAAAAGGAATCTAACATCTTCTAACTTTTGTTAGGCTACCTTTTTCCACTGTACTTCAAGATCAAGTAAGCCAAGTAAGATAAAAGGCAAATGAACTGAAAACCTAATTTGGTTCCTCCCACCATCAACTAAATCAGGTTTGCCCAGGACCATGTGAGCACTGGACTGCTATTCCTTATATTATTTAGGAACTTCAACTTTAATGGAAAGACTCAAAGACGGAAGGAGAAGACTAACAGAGTAAACTTTGAAGTTAGTCCCTAGTTTGGAATTAAAAATTCTTTATAAAGAGCATTTAAAATGAAATCTATTCAGAGGGATGACATTTTAAAGAACTTCTGATATTTTGACTTTGGAAATATCTATATTTAATTTGAAGGAAATTCACCTGCTAAACAAACTGGCTTCAAATAAAGTCTTATATTATGAAATGCCATCATTTTTTTCAATGTAATGACACAGTATTTCTTAAATATAAAATAAAAAATTATCTACTGTTAATAGTAAACCTCAGGGTATGAGAATGATCTATGAAATAAAGTACAATAAGGGGAGGAAAAGATATATTTTATTCAGTGGTTTTGAAAAATGTCTACAAACAAAATAGCATTTTCATTTAGATGACTGCAATAAATTCAATATAAACCACAGTTTATTCTTCTAAGAATTCCTTTACTTAGAGTAGTAGTTTCTATTCACTTCAAACAAGCTCTTAGGAACCTGGTTTCAAATGTGATTTCTTGCAGAAGAGAATATATGGTCAAAAATGCAAAGTTTAAATTATATCAATTATAACTTTGTGCTATCAAGTTTCACTTAGCACTGAAATGATCTTATTAACAGAGCTTTCCTTGGGACTTCAGTAGCCTCAATTTCTATTTCATTCTCAAGTAATTGTTAATTGTGCCCACTGGTATTTACAAATGGCGTTTTCTTTATCTATTCCCTGGCTTCATACACTAGTCTGTCACATTAATTTCCCAGTATATGAAAACAGTATACCAGAAAGTGACAAACACATAGAATACACATGTACTTGCTTTAGCAAGACATTCTTTTTATAGGGTAACTACAGTAGGGAGAAGAAACACACTTGCACACCCTACATCTCAAAATAAACCTAAAATGTTGGTGAAGCTTAAAGGGAAACATATGTGAGCCTCAACGAAAACCTTCTCTAACTCCACTTTTAAGATTTAAATAGAAACCAGACAAATAAAATATCAACAAGGGCTATTCCAAATTTATCTGTGGATTTTAAGTATTTGTAAGTATCCTTCAGGTAAACAGTCACAACATAACCATCAGTGACTACAATAATTTTCCTTTCTTTCCAAATCATTCATTGTTTGCTAAGCAATAAAGCAAAGGAGTACTGGCTTTGGAGTGGCAGACCTAAGTGTTTATGTTTTATCATGTTTCCTTAATCCAATTATAAAGTTAATGTAAGAATCTAAATTTACTGTGGTATTAAGCCCTTCACTCTGCTTCTTGTCAAGTTAATCAAATAATTTCCCAAGTACGACAGTCTCACTCTTCAATTTCATTACACAAGCTGCCACTTCTCTGAGCTTAGCAAGTCATTTCTCTTATCAGTGATCTAATGTGAATGGCCCTTTTAATTAAAACTCAGTCCTAAGGTGACCCTCAGAAGAACATACAATACTTGGATACTGAAGACAGGAAGTGGGTGGCTGGGGAATAAATGTAAGAAGTTTTCAATCTATCGTGGTTTGGATATTTTAAGTTCTGAACTACATACACACGTATATGCAAAGACAGTGTCACAGAAGTCATCAGTCTATATTATGAAATCATACAGACTATTCCCTTTGAGGAAAGAGAATCTCATCTCTGTACCCTACAGTTTACTACTTGGAGAACACTACAACAGTTGACTGGTGTGTTATTCCTTTAGCCATTTACTTTGCATACAATTTACTTCTCAAGCATTTGAGTAAAGAAGTAAGCTTCATTTTCTTCCTTCCTTCTAATCAATCAATCAATCAATCAATCAATCAATCAATCATACAATGGTAGTGGCCAAAAAAAAAAAAGAGGGTTAGGGGATTGTGACAAAAGAAAGAGGTTCTTCCCAACTTTATTTAAAAGTATGGGTTCAATAGGACTAGCCAGAACGTTAAAACATGACAAGGTCCCTAATTCTAGCTTTACCAATGTTGGGGCGGGGACGACTGAGGGGAAGTAAATGACTTGATTAATTAAATCAGCAGAGCAGTTGGAAGAACGAGAATTAGAACACAATCTGCTATAATCCTTACCACATCAGGACTAAAGCAGTAGTCTCCTTTTCTGTGGGCACCAGCAGGCACACACATGCAGGCAAAACACCCATCCTTATCAGTCTTATGTTTGCACAGCAAAATGGAAGACTTGGTAAAATTGTACCATTTGAAGGGATAATCTGCAGAAGGAGTTTGGAACTGGAACTACTTACTCCAATTTCTGTAATGTATACTTGCCACCATACTATCTTATGTTATAGATTATTCACATAAAATTTAATACTTTAAACCAGCAGTTCTCAACCTGTGGGTCACAGCCCTTTGGGAGTTGCATATCAGATATATCAGATGATTTATAACAGTAGCAAAATTACAGTTATAAAGTAGCAAAAAAATAATTTTTATGGTTGGGGTTGCCACAACATGAGGAACTGTATTAAAAGATTGTAGAGTAAGGAAGGTTGAGAACTATCCAAGGTTGGCACTCTCATTTTTCACACAAACAGAAAATCTACAGAACTAAATGACGAGTTTAAACCAGTCCATTTATCAAATACACAGTAACAGTAGATTTTAATTCAGGTATGTCTGACTTAACTGTCTGTAATGGTCATTCATGTGTCAATACACAAACATACTATTGCTTTTATTTAATCAAAAGAACACCCTTTTTCATTTTTGTTTGTTTCCGTGGCAGAGCTAAAGTACACAAAGCACTGTTTGCTTTATACACATAACCTCCCAAGTGGTAAAACTACAGTTCTAGTTTAAAAAACTGATGGGCTTTAAACTTTGCTTTTGAAAACTTTTATTCTTATATTATGCAATTTACTTGTTATATAGGCTGTTAATAGAAAGTAATGGCCTAAGATTCAAAATAAATTTAAAATAGTTCAATGTTATTTATAATCACTGATATTTGACAGAAAAAGTTTATCTTTTATAGTGTGAAACTCCAGCCAAATTTTAGTGAATAGTTATGGATAAAGAGACTGAGGTAATTTAAACTAACATTCAGGTTTCACTTGTTTACCCTACGTAGTCTGACAAATAGTAAATATCCTAGGTGGATAGCAATAAAATTAAGTAACTTAATTATCTTAATTAACTTAATTACTTCACACGCACTATATCTATAGAGATACTGTTTTCTTAAAGTAAAAGAAATATAGTTATATCTCTTTAAAAACAATTAGCACAACTTAAAGAAATAAGGTTAAGTCTGATTTGGCATTTTAAATTTGAATGGGAAGGGGCCTGAAGAGATGACCCAGTGGTTTAGTGTTACTTTAGTAGAGGAATGGGTTTGACTCCCAGAACCCACAAAGCACCTCATTCCATTAGTTACTCCAGTTCCAGGGGATTCAGTGCCCTCTTCTGGTCTCCAATGGCACCAGCAAGCACACACATGGTGCAAATACATACATGCAGGAAATACATTCATACATATAAAGTAAATCTAAGTTTGTTTAATTTGAAAAATTCAGAACATACATGAAATTTCATCCATCTGACTCATGCAAATATTTATAGGGATATATCAATTTATATAACTTCAATATTACCACTCAAGTTTGATGTATACACAGTGAAGTATATTTATCAGTGCCATGGAATGATAAGGAAAACTGGTAAATTATTATGGGAGGCAAATAATTTTGTTTTTTGAGACAGTGTTTCATTATGTAGCCCTGGCTAGTTTGGAACTCATTACCCAAATCAAGTTGGCCTGGAACTCAGAGACCAGTCTGCCTCTGCCTCCCAAAAAGGCACCTAACTTTTGCTTTAAGCAATGCCAGGCTAAGGACATAGCAAATATTGAATAGTTAGTATGTCCTCGATTTGCTACAATCAATGATTTATGTATGCACAATTCTTTGTAGATGTACCTTATCAGTATTGTGCTATCTAAAATAGCTTAAACCACTAGTTGAGTATAAAGAAAAAACCCACAAGCTTAAAGGTTTATTCCAATACATGAGTTTTGTTGCATAATAACCCACAAACAGTACTAACAATTAAGATTTATTTATTTATTTTTTAAAAACTCTGGTCTTTTTTTCCTATAAGCATCCAGTAAGGGGTCAACATTTAGACTACATTTAATTAGATATGCTGGCTTTTATAAAGCCCCTTCTCTTTATAGTACTAAAGAATAATAAAATTAGTAGATAGTATCGCTTCAGAAAAATAATACAAAATGGTCTAAAACAATTTCCCAAAAGTAAAAAGTTACAAAAACCAGACTACTAGTCTTCATTATTGACAAATTCATTTCTTCTAAGGCCAAAAAGATGTTATTCTACTATATTTTCTTTCATTTTTGTTATGTGCCATCACTCAAAACAATACTTCCTTACCCCGCAACTGGGGCCATCATGGAAAATGAAAAATCAGAATCTCTTTTCTACTCTAACATCCATCCCTCTATTAAGAAGATAGGGAGGCAGGAGCATTTGCTTAGTGGATTGCTACTTGTCATGGAAGGAAGGACACTGCATCTAACCTGTCTCCCAGTGCAAAAAAAAAAAAGACTACGAAGTCTCAAGTACCAAATGCATAATGCTAGTGTCCCCCCATTTCCAAATGAATGCTGTCAGAGCCTTACAGAAAAAATATATTAACACTGCATGTTTTCAGGGGTACATATTAACCCTATTTCTAATACTTGAAAATGACTTCTTACAAAGATATTTCATAGATTTATGATCCCATAGGCTTCTTTTACTTACATGAAAAAAAACTGTACTAAAAATAGTTACTCGGAATATGTTTCATCCCTATACACATAAGTGCTTATTTTCTTTAAAATAATAAACATTTGGCCCAAATTAATTAGTTCTCAATTAAAAAAATATGTAGCAATAAATATAAAAGGCTAAACTCCTACTGATATAGCTGTAGGAATTTCAGCTTCTTTGGAAAATCATCAGTCTTTCTGTAAATTCAGAATTTCTTTTATTTAGATCTATGTTTATGACTAATATTTTGATGGTTAGATATTTCTAATGAACATACCATCAACAGGTTTTATATTAAATAATGTCATGTACACATTATATATATGTGTATGTATATATATAAATGTATATATATATGTATATATAAAATGTATGTATATATATTTTGGTCTTTTGAGACAAGGTTTGTGTAGTCCTGGCTGTCCTGGAACTCAAAGATCCATGCATCCATGTGCCTCTGCCTCCCAAGTGTTGGGATTAAAGGTGTGGCTTGACTTTATACTCTGATTACCTACGCCTTGGTAGGAATGTTTTCCCAAGGTTTTAGGAACAAGACAGTATCTTGCTTGTGATTTACTCATTACTGGTAAAGCTAAAAGATCAAAATCACCTCCATGATGCAATAGACTGAACAAACAGATTCAAGTAAGGAGCTTTCAGATTTTTAAACTTATGTGCTGGGAAACGGAGGAGGTCTTTCTGTAACATAACTCTTACAAGGGGTCTGTAGGTTTTACACCAAGACAAGAGGACAGTGTTGTTCCTGGTATGTATTTAAATAAATCTTTTTACTTAAACTTCAAATTTAAAAAGATAGGACATTAAGTATAAGTGAAATTCATTAAATATATGAACACATTTGTGTTTATAGCACATACCAAAACACACCAGTTAGCATTACTAGTCATTAGCAAACTATTCAAATTAAACAAGACACAGAGATATATGCCACTAAGGAATCCTTACAATAACCAGGGTTTCAACTATCAGACAGTTGACAGTTCACAATTATAGCCATTCATGAGTTCCTGGAATGCTACCTTCAGAGTTCACACTGGTCAGTTATTTTTGGAAAACAATCTGTACTGTGCTCCATTTAGGGCCAGTAATAGCTTACATACTCCTCTCATTTACAGTAAAGGAGTCTGTTAAATGTATAGGCAGTTTAAGAAAATTCTGTTCACTGTAAAAGTGGCTACACAAAGTTTTTTTTTTAACCAACCATCATTACAACCACCAGTTTATGCAAATTTAACCTGAGAAGTCTTAATGTGTAATAACAATTTTCTAATCAAAATGACTGGAAAAAAAATCTCACAATTTGATACTTAATAATGTAGGTTCAGCAGGCAGATAACTGAGAAACCTTTGCATCAGCCCTTTTAAAGGTGTCATAGTAGTTGTTTAATATAAATGATCTCAAAATTGATTCAATATAGGCCCTTATATGGAACCAAAACCACGAAAGAGCTTCAAATATATGAACCTAAAACCCACCTTGTTAACCTCCCATTTCCCTTCTTTTGTTTAAAAAGAGAAGAACAAAGACCTGTGTACTAAATTTGGAATTTAAACAAAAAAATGAGTATTTACAAGTATTTCCTTAGGATCTAAATGTATTAACCTACTCACGAAGTTTAAGACATACTTCCTCAAGATCTCACCAGTTTATATGATATCTGAAGGATTATAAATAATACTGCAAGATTTTGAGAAAGTAACCTCAAATTATACTAAAAGTAGTATTTCTAGTTAGGACTGTTCCTTAAAAGGTATTCATCCGGTTAATTTCAACGTGTGCCTCGAAAACCGCTATTCTCAAGTGCAAAACTTCTGAATGCTCTCTTTTACAAAGACTTTCTTTAAAAACAAAACAAAATAATACAAAAAACCAAAACCCCTATTTCTAATTAATGGATTCATTCCTTCACCAGGTGTGTTGGTTCAATGACAAAACATCAAATGTGTAAGATTACATCTTGGAAAGAAGAATATTAAAAATCAATGGTATAACTGATAATATGCAATGCAGAATTTAAGATTTGGGTAAAGGAGAAAGTAGCACATTCAAAATGGGACCACACACAATCAAACCCTTGAAAACGATCAACTGATACAGTAGCTAAGAACAATGATGTAGCACCATCTGCAGTTAAAACATTCATTATATTTGGAATTACGATTTCTGAGATTACTTTAACTACAGTAAGGTAAAATATATGCACCTGTAGCACGTATTCAAAAGGAATGTTTCAGAGTTTCCATCTGTCAACAGATTTCTACTTCAATACATTATTTATTATCCTTTTAATTTCTGAGGAATATGTTATAAACTGCAAAGTGTGTGAAGAGGAAAGATGCATTCTTCATTCAATAGGTTTTATGTGTGAAATAAGGGGTTGGGGAAAAGTCACTTATTGAAGAGGTACAGATCAGAAAGGGAAAGTAAAAGGTAATTTATCAACTTTGAAAATATAGGTTCCTGATAGTCATAAAAGATAAGGTACCATCAAACTTGAAAGGAAGATTCCACCTGCCCTCCCAGTGAAAATAGGAGCAACTAGAGAATTGGAGGGGTTTTTTTCAGTTGCTTCGAAAATCAGATTTTTTTGTTTTGTTTTGTTTTTAAACTTGGTAATCCCACCGATATTAAAAATTTCAATGACTAGCTAGCTGACTAGCTCACTTATGAACACTGAGTTCTCAAGTGCAAAGCTTCCTACAACTTGGCTACAAAAATCATGAACGCTGAATTACAAAAACAGAGATGAATGAATTCCAGTAAGCATTTTTAAACCAGCAGAAGAATATATAAAGTAAAACAGGGATAAGTAGAAGTAAAAAGCTAAGAATGTGAGGGATTAAAGTATAGAAAAGCATTACAATTTCATGGTAATCTACATACCAATGATTCTACAAACTCATATTATGTTTTGATTCTTTTAGCAATTAAATTAACCTCTCTCAAAAACCTTCAAGTGTAAGAAGATGCGCCCCACTCTCTGTAATTTTTAATGTAGTGCTAAAATGTTGCAATTAAGGTTTTTAACAAGGTTGGAATTATATAATGTCAAAGGTCTACATGACAGCTCCTAAAAAAAAAAAAGACTAAAATTCCTCTCCTCATTAGGCCATAACCAAACATAAACTGCTATAGAACAGTGTAGCAATGCACTGGCTTCCAACTAAAATATTAAAAAGGCACTCCTTCCACTCTAGGTAGAGGGTGTTGGTTAAGAACATACCTTTCAAAAACTATAGTTTTTACTACTGTTTAAGCACTTTGCACCTCCCTTCCCTATCGTAAAGACTTTTGCTTAAACAAAGTATCTCTGAGAAGCTACTGGGAATCCTCAAGACTCTCTTTTGTTAAAAGTCTGTCTGACTTAGACTGTCAAAGACAGATTTCACGTTTTACCACTCTCTCTCTCCAGTCTTCCCAAATTCACTGATGGGAGAGTGCGTCTATTCCCTACTCTCGGTCCCAATTAGAAGGCCTTCTGGTTTTCAGTCTCAATTTCCAAACTAACTTTGGCCAAACTCTGCCATAAGCACTCAAAAGCACTTAACACCTTAGAAAGGGACACCATTACTGATGGGAGGGGCACACCAGCTCTCATTTTTAAACTGTTAAGCTGACATACATCAAAGGCATTGAATTACTATCTAAGTTTTAAAAACAACAAATAAAACAAAAAACTTGACCATGTCTCCATACACCTCTAGTTTAAAACTTTGTATTGATTTTACTAAATTAAATTTTGAAAAGAAAAACAAAGGCCTCAAGTGGAAAAAAAAAAAAAACTCCTAAGCTATTTGGACCAAGCAATCTTAGCAGATATTTAACATAAAAATTCCCATACCTGTCTTCATCACCATCAACAGGAATAGCTATGTTGAATACAGAGCTGGCCAGACTGTTCATAGGTGTTAACTGAAGGGGGTTTGTCAGGGCATCTGCAACTGGAGGCTTCACAACAGGCTTATTTTCAGCAATGAGAGAAAGTGGTGGTTGAGGTAGGGGTTCTGATTTTCTTCTAGTATCGTCAACTTGCCCGACTAAAGGCTGGGTCTGAGTCTGAAACTGGCTTAGGTCAGACTGTGGTAGGCTCGTTGGTGCACTGTGTGTGCCTTGCACTAAGGGAGGCCCAACTTGTTGGATGACGCTGCTGCTCCGGCTGACTGGCGTATGGCTGCTCAGCGGCTGAGACTGGCCCAGAGGCGCGGGTACATTTGGCATAGTAACAGAAGTGGTGGGCACACTAGGCACGCTTGGAGCGGGTACCGCGGCAGGCACGTTTGGAACTCCGGGCACCACGGTGTGAGGACCACCAGGCACGGCTGACAGCTGACCACAGCCCCCCATCTGCGGCGGAGGCTGCACGGACTGGGGCTGCCCAGCCCCGGGAAGCCCCGAGACTGGCTGCACCACGCCTCCCATAGCAGCTGGGGCCACTCCCGCCGGCTGACAAGGAGCGGCCTGGACGCCAGGAACCGGACCTGGAGCTTCACTGGGCTGGGAAGGGGCGCCCATCATCTGCGCACCCAAGGAGGAGACGCTCTGGCCAGAGCCCAAAGGAAAGCTGGCCGCCGAAGCCGAGGTCGCGCCAGCGCTTGAGGACAAGGGCTGAGCAGGGCTGGGCGGCTGCAGGGCCACGTGCGGCTGCAGGTACTCGCTCTGGCCGGAGGGCTGCACGGGCACCAAATGCCCGGGTGCTAGCTGAGGCTGGGGATACGCGAACTGCTGGGGATGCTGCGGCAGCGAGGAGCCCACCGCCGGGCCCGGCTGGGCGGCCAGGCCCACAGGCGGCGCCAGGTTTACATTCGTCGGTGGCAGAGCCTGGCCAACAGGTCCCGGGAGGGCGCCGCCGGCCACGGCTCCCTGGAGCTGGGTTGGCAGAGCTCCTGCCGGCATGGGCTGCGGCCCGGTCGCCGCTCCCGGGAACGGCGGCAGCGGCGCCGAACTTGGAGCCACAGCCCCACCTACGGGCGGCGGAGGCTGCGGCTGCCCAGCGCTGAAACTCTGCGGCTGGGCGAGAGTGGGCTGGCTCATTTTCTCCGACGGGGGTAGCTGTGACACAGCAGTCAAGGAGCTGTCAGTTCCCGAGTCCAGCCCGTGCGCCCCCTGCATGGAGGCCACCACCACCACCACCGACCCTCCGGTGGCGCCCAGCCCGCTGTCCCGCTCGGCAGTCTGCTCCAAAGTATTGCTGTGGCGGATGCAATCCCCGGAGCGGGTACTATCCGAATCCCTCTCGTAGTATTCCATACACGTCCATCGGCCGCGCCGGTACGGCTCTCCGCTCCCGTGGTCCAGCTTGATCACGCGGAAACGGGAACTACAAGTGGCGGGGGGCTGAGATGGAGTTGCGCTACCCGGGCCCGGGGTGGACACTGGAGTGGTGGCCGTCGCCAGGGTCTGGGCGAGCGCCCCCGCCACGCTCCGGGCCGACACGCCGCCGCCTCCGCCTCCGCTGGCGGGCGCAGCTGAGGCGGCGGCCAGCTGCCCATCCAGAATGAGGTTCGGGGACACGGTCCCGGGAGTTTCCGCATCCCCGACATTGTTGAGCGTCTCTTCCGAGGAGCTGCGCTCGCACACCTCCTCGGGGCCGTAATCGGTGGCCCGAGAGACGTCGAAGATCTCCGAGGACACGTCCTCGGTGCGCGACTCGTCCGGGTCGTCCAGGCTCTCGGTGTCCTCGGTGATGCTGGTGGCCACCTGCGCCGTGGTGACACTGGTGATCTGGAAGCAGCTCTTCTTCTTGGCCGGCATCTTAGACATGGTGGAGAAAGCTGGGAGGACAGAAGCTCCTCTGGGATCCCACCGGAAACCGGGAAGGGCCGAGCACGGGGCCCCCAAAGACAAAGTCCGAGTTCGCGCCTGGGTCTACGGCCCGCGCCGCAAGTCACGGGCTGCTCTGGGCGCCGGCCTCTCGGCGCCACATCCTCCTCCTTCCGTCTCACCTCCCCGCGGCCGCGGCGCCTCGCTTCAAGCCGGCAGGGGACCGCTCGAGCGTGCTTCAGGGGCGGGCCGGCTGCTCGCCAGGCTCAGCCGCCGCGGTCAGTCCAGCCCGGTGCTCGGCGCGGTCAGCAGGCCCGGCTGGGGGTGGAGCGCAGGGCGCAGGAGGCGGCGGAGGCGGCGACGGTGGCGGCGGCGTGAGGGGCGGTTCTGCCCCGCTCGGGCTCCCTCCGGCCGGAGCCCGCGGCTGCTCCCGCGCGGCGACGCGGACGAAGAAGAAGGCGGCGGAGCGGCGAGGCCGGGAGCGGCGCTTCCCGACGGGGGCTGGAGGTCCCGCGGTGGGAGGGCGGCCCTCCGTCCCCGGCTCTAGCCAGAGCGCAGCCCGGGGGCCATGCCGGCGGAAGCCCGCTCGGGGGCGGGGAGGACCGGCAGTCTGGTCTCCCTCCGGGAGCCACCCGCGGCGGCGGGGCCCGGCCTCCTCGCGGCTCAGGCGTGTGAGGGGCGGCGGCGGTGGAGGGAACGGCAGGCGGGCGGAGGCGCTCGGCGGCGTGAGGAGGAGGAGGAGACCGGTGGCGGCGTCTTCCGCTTCGCCTCGGCGCGACCGGCTTCGTCAAGCCCGGAGAAAAACTGAAATTCAAACTGCTGAAGCAGCGGCTGCAGCTCCCTCCCCTCGGCAAAGATGGGGCTGAAATGGCCGCGCCAGGGATGCTGGGAGGAGCAGCAGCAGCCCCGCAGCCGCCGCCGCCTCAGACTAAAATGCCGCCGCTGCCGCAGCCACCGCCAGCGCCGCAGCCGCCGCCGTTCCGTGACGCGCCGGCGTCGTGACGTCACCGCCCGCCCCGCCCCCTCCGGTTTCCTGCAGTTTCGCGTGGAGGCTGGAAGGGGGTTCGTGGGCGGGGCTAAGGGCTAGCGAAAAAGGGGGAGCGGGTTCTTTATTTAAAATTTTTCAAATTTAAATTTCACGCCGCAGGTTCATGAGGAGTTGAGAAGCCGAAGGACGGTTTCAGATTGCGAGCCTGGGGAATCGCACGGTTCAGGGCCGGTGTGCGGAGATCCTGGATGGCTGCAGGTCATGTGCGTCTAACGTTTAGCTTAGTCTAAATGGAACCAGGGCGCTAGGGGAGAAAACTAGGGCGATCCAGCAGCAGAAGAGGTGTATGACTGGAGAAAACGCGTCACGTTAAAAAGCATTGAAAATATATGTTGGCTACCGTAGTCAGAAAAGTGAAATTTGAGCGAAGACAGGGTGACTAACGCAAGACAGCGCGCCAGATTGAGTTAGAAAGGCGATCTTTCAGACGGAAATTCTGTCTTCAGCAACGGCATCGGGCTCAGAGTAAAGTCGGTTTTAGAAGAGGTTAGGAATTAATAAAGTATTCCAAATTTTCCTGAATTTGCTGTGGTTCAAGACTGGAAGAGTTCCTTTGAACTTTTGAGACATTGAACATAAAGTCAACTTATGGGTTCCAAAGATGCACTGGGCTCTTATTGGAGCCTTATTGATTGATTGTTCTTAGAGCCATGCTGTTACTTGGTTTGCTTTGGACCATGCACAATGAATGAGCGAATACTCCTTCCTGTACTAAGTCAGACAGCGGCTCCAAAAGTGGAGTGGAATTAACCATCTTGTAGATCTGCTTTACAACCAAAAATGAGGCCATTCCTTTTTTTATTTGGATTTATTTACTTATTTTTTTGAGACCCATGTAGTCCCAGCTCCCTACTTAAACCAAAGTGGCCTTGAACTTGTTCTCTTGAACCAAAGAGGCCTTGAAGCAGAGCTTCCTGCCTCTGCCTCCCAAGTGCAGAACTGCACCACCTCTTTGGGAGGGCAAGGACGTTATTTTTAAACACTTGGGCACTCTTGAAAGATGAAAGATAACGCTCGTTTAGCAAAAGTCTGAGGAGTTTTGCTGGAAATCAAGATGCCGGATTTATCGCAGCTTTTGGAGATCAGATCAGGTGACATCTAAGTTAGTTTACTCAGTTGTCTCATTCTGAAAATCTTGTCCAAAAATGGGTTGAGAATTAACATTTGCACAGAATGTTTTAGGTACTTAGCTGTAGTTTATGGAGATAGATCTTTCAACGCAGTAGAAACCCAAGTGACAGAGGTCAGTATATACATCCCTGTTTCTTGAGGGGGCAGGAGAATAAAGAAACAGTGTTACATTATGCTGTTGTTGTGGCAAAGATAGCCGATGGAATGCTTCCTTTATAAATCTATAATTTCAGTAATTTTTCAAGGCAGTTTCTATCAATAAGGTAGAAATATTGGCTTATTAAATCCAATGTGAATTTATAATAGCTTATTTTAATTTTAATGTTTAATTTGGTTATCGGTTTATTATATAAACCTTGTCATTATGAGTTATTATATCTTCAGCCACACATTTAAAGAGGAAAAGTAATTGGTAAGTATTCCTTCCTAAAGAGCATTTTACTATAAAATGAAAGTAAAGATAAAACTAATATAAAGAAATGAGACCATTTCTGGTACAAAGAGAGTAGAAGATGTTCTTAAAAATTTAGAATTCTTTCGTTTATTTATTTATTTATTTATTTTCGAGACAGGGTTTCTCTGTAGTTTTGGGGCCTGTCCTGGAACTATTGTAGACCAGGCTGGCCTTGAACTCTGTCTTTTAATAAAGCAGTCCCTAGAAAGAGACAGAGACAGAGAGACACACAGAGAGAATTTATTACTTCAAACTGTTAGGAAGAAATGAAAAACATTATAGTTGTTGTAAGGAATTTTGAAATCACTGAACAGATCCCCAAGCTATAAAAAAGTATGTAATTCATAGTTGCTCCACAAAGAATTAAAAGTCTACAAGTAACCAAAACAAACAAACAATCAAACAAACCACAGCATGCAGTGTATGTAGCGTGTGCATGCCAGTGCTTTTGCTAGGGTGTAGAAAGTTGTTAATAAATAACATGGCAGCCCTAGCTCATTGGAATTGGAGAGGTCCCTGGAGAGCCAGACTTAAAGGCTTTAATGCAACTATCCTGGCGCCGTGCCTGTACCCACAAACTATGCAGTGGAGGTTGTGGGAGTCCTTGATTACTGCTCTCTTAGCCCCCAACTTGACCATTTACCTTACCTCTTCCTTCCCCCAAAGAATTCAATTTCCAGCTGTGTATTGGAAGTACATTTAGAAAGATCACTGTAAGGGAAAACAGCAGTAAACACGGTTGCCCCCTTTCTCTGATGAAAATACTGTTTCAACGCGAGCTGTCCCTTATTTGCAAACAGCTTTCTTCTGCCAGGCCATTGCCTTACAGATTGGTGCGATGGCAAATCATTTCATAATTGTCAGATTGGTAGAATGTGAGCAACAGGGCTCTCATTGTCAAGAAAATCTGACATCTCCACCCCCAGTGAATAATAACGCAGAAAAAATATAGACATTAAACAATTCTCTAGGTAGGGAAAATAACTGTTTAGTAGTGACCCCTAAACCAGGGACATCCGTTGTGCACCAGATAGCCTACACTACAGCCATCAAGTTATTCTCGGATAAAGAAAAAGCTTACATTTGTTTTCTGTGTTTTTAATCACAAAATTATTAGAAAAATACAAAATGAAGGAATGTTTTTCAGCTCTTTTCAAAGGAATCCATCAAAAAATAAAGAGTCGTTTCAGCAAGCATCATTGGTTTATTGCTTTGGTTTTCCTGGTGCTGCATTTCTGAATGAAGCAATATCACATTAATAAGTGTGTTAAGAGTGAGACCATTGTGCAATATTATCCAAAACGGAGGGAAAAATACAGCGAGGAAGAGCTAAGGCGAATGGAAACCCTTGGCTCACTTTGTAAAGGAAAACTCAATTTTACTGAAGTATACAAATTCTTACCTAAAGTTGCTGTTAGACATGCCTAAGATTTGATACACTGCGAAATAATAATGACCTCTATTCATTTCGTCATGGGGAAAAACTCCTTGAAAAACTCCAGAAACCTTTGAAGCTAAGGTAAAATGTAGCAGTTTGCGTTTGGATGTGACGAATGTAATGCTCTCATCATAGCTCGCTGTATTTTATTACTGAATTTGACATGTGATCTTTGTGAACAGAACGTTTGTTCTGTGGCTCTGCCATTCAGCTTCAGTGCTCCAGTGCAGCAGCATGAGGAGAAAGAGCTCTTAATGACTGTATTTATTCTTCCATGTTACATGTGGCCACTGCCAATAACATCAACAACAGCCACGCTACCTGAGTGGAGAGACCAGGAATAAGTTCAGTTTTGCTATGAAATTACTTTATAATTTCCGATAAATCTCTTAATCACTTGGTTTCCCTATTATGAGGAGAACTAGCCTAGGAGCAGAGTCACACTACAGAAAACAGTAAAAGAATGTATAGAAATGACAGCACCACCTCAGGGTGTTACTGGCAGTAACATTTTCATTCAATATAATGATGATGATGATGATGATAATCAGCAATGAAGAGCACTGGCTGCTCTTCCCAAGGACACAGGCTTCATTCCCAGCACTCACAACTTTCTGTAATTACAATTCTAGGAGATCTGACACCCCCTTCTGGCCTCCATGGGCACTGCATGCTCATGATGCAGACGTGTACATACATTCATACACATTAAAAAAGAAAGAAAGAAAAAGACAGTGGTTACTAGATATGCATGATCTTTCAAAGAAGCTACATTCTGTCATAGATGAGATTAACTTTCTTGCTGACATTTAATAGCTATTATTTTATAAATTGAATAATCGTGTATCTAAAGTATATGAATTAGGTATATCTGGTGTGACTATTGCTTAAAATAATAATTTTAAGGTTTAGCTTCAACAATAATCAAACCGCTAGTTTCTAGGCTTCTGGCTTATTTCCTGGGTTACTGTTGTCAGCTTACAGTGCTTTTTAAAAATATGTTTGAGTATAGAATCTTGTATAAATTGGATTTTAACATAAAAGATGGTCCAGCTGCTGTTCTTATACTTTAAAAGTGTTTTTATGCAGTGCTGAGATGGAGTGCAAGCTGTGCACATGCTGGATAAGCACTGTGCCCTGGCGATGAGCCTCTAGCCCCAGATGTTGTTCTTGAGCGATACTCTGGGGGCCATTCTAACTTGTGCCACTTTTAGTAGTTAGAAGGCAGAGGCTGAGAAGCATCGCGCAGGCCTCGAGTGCCCTGTACGCCCACTTGTGTTTTAATTACAGAAGAACTAGATCTCTAGCCACTGGAAACAAGGCATTTTTAGCATTTGACATTACAAGTACTTAAAATCCCACTTTGAAAATATTCCTGTTGCTTAAAACTCATGATCCATGATCACATAAAAATTTGATTGTTACTTAAAATGGCCATAGAATAAGCTTCTTGCTGGCAAATGAATAGCCACTCCCTTAACTGCTTTTAACTTGAGGATTTTAGAAGAGAAAGAAGTTACAAAATGGAAGATATTGGAATCAAATACAAAGTCAAGGTGAACGTTAGCAAAAGATCAGTCCAATTTGGGCCATTAAATCCCTGGATATAAAAATAAATGTATTTTCACCAGGCGGTGGTGCGCGCCTTTAATCCCAGCACTTGGGAGGCAGAGACAGAGGATCTCTGTGAGTTCGAGGCCAGCCTGGTCTACAGAGCTAGTTCCAGGACAGGCTCCAAAGCCACAGAGAAACCTTGTCTCGAAAAACCAAAAATAAATAAATAAATAAATAAAATAAATGTATTTTATTCTTCAAGTGACTGGAATTTCTTT
>PVIU01010481.1:0-69350 GCA_004026605.1 Ondatra zibethicus | reverse complement strand
CAGTCTAGCCTAATTATGCTAGACCCGTGTCATCAAAGGCCAGCAGAGCTGCACAGTCATGTGGTCCAGTTCAGATAGCAGAGCTGTGTGACAGTCCTTGCTCAAGATGACAGAGTGTATGCTATTTTTACAAGTAGTGAGGATAATGCAAAAACCAATTCTAAGCTTTATATAGTCTTTTCCACACTCCATATTGACTCTCTTTCTCCTCTCTCTCTCTCTCTCTCCACTCTTATCACATTAGGCATCAGGAAATACAGAGCCAAGGCTCATTCAAGGAAGAGGAGAAGCTAACATCTCTGTCCTATACTGTTTCTTCTCTGAAGTCAGCCAGACACACAGCTGTCATGTTCCTGTGAATGACAGTTCCTGGAAGGAATCTGTCTGTAAAGACTGATGGACTGATTAAAACTGAAGTGAGGGTGAGGTGAAGAGGTTGGAATGGCGCATGTCCAGAGGCTAACTGCCTTACTTCAGGTTAGCTTTAATCCACTAATAGCCATTCCTTGCCCAGCTCTGTGCCAGAACTAACATCCTGTAACTAATAGATAAAGCCCCTTTGAAATCTATTAACTTAATAGACCACTGGCTTCCACCAACCTGAAAGCTAAGAATGTCATCAGGTAGCACCTGAGGCCCACAGAAAAGCTTCCTTCGTCTTGCTGTAACCACCACACTCTGATGGACTCACCAATGCCTAAATTTATGACTTTCCATAGTAAACTATGGAACTGCTTCCTCGATAGAACATGGAATTTGGGGTAACCTAAATCTGTGTTCCCGGGCCATGGCCACTTGAAATGGCTCCAGAATAAATTGTTTCTTGTTACCTTTAAGGTGAGAGCTGTGTTATTACACTCACATTCTTTTTTTCTAAATTGTTTTTTATTGAGCTGTATATTTTTCTTCCCCTCCCTTTCTCCCCCCCCACACCTTCTTTCCTCTCCTGTATCCACATTCTTACTCATCTTCCAACTGATGATCAGCGTGCCACCCTTGGGATCCACGAAGAGTTAACATCTTGAGATGGCCTCTTGGAGCCTCTGCCAGTCTCAGAAGACCCAAGTTTCATGACTATGGAAAGATACTCTAGAACTTTCTGGCGAGACAGTTTTAAAACTTTTTCCCCTTCTTTTAAAGTTAATGAAGAAACTTATAAAGCACCCTGAACCAGGATCAGCAGTGCAGGATGAATGGATTTTTTTTTTTAAAGATAGAATTGAGTTCATCAGCCAGTATTCTCCCACAATGTGAAGTTTATTAATTTCTTCACCTAATTGACAATTTAATGAGCAGCTCCTGGCAGGGTGTAAGGTGAATTTACCCCTTGGGTGCTGACTTCACAAAACCAGGCATGTAGAAGAAGATATCTCAGAGAAGACAGGTTATAGTATTTTTCTCAAAAGTTCAAAATATAGACACAGTGGGCAAGTAGGGGGGAAAAAAACTAAGAGAAAAGGAGATTTTCCTCTTGAACAGGGTCCAGTGGGAGCCTATTTCCTAATAATCAGATCAGTGTGCCTGGCTGGCAAAACTTCCAAATGGGCTTTGTTCCTAACATGAGAAGCCAAGAAAGAAGTTGAATGGGGACACTTCTGTTGCCTTGGGCCATCCACTGTGCTGGGTAGTGATAGGGAATCTACCTGACTACAGAGGAAGCATAGGAAGGGCTTTTCCTAACACCTTCATAGCTGTTATGCTGAAATTAGTTCTGGGGGGCAGCCAGGAGGTGGTACTGTATGCCTTTAATCCCAGCACTCTGGAGAAAGAGGCAGGCAGATCTCAGTGAGTTCGAGGCCAGTCTGGTCTGCAAAGTGAGCTCCAGGACAGCCAGGAAGATTACATGGAGAAATCCTGTCTCAAAAAATAAAACAAAACAAACAAAACAGAAAATTAGTCATGGAGGAAAGGGATTAATTAGAACCGGAAAAAGGTTTTCCACTTCAACACAAATAACACAAAATATTGGTAATTTAGAATTTATTTGGCCGAGTACCTCTGGGTGGAGGCCCCTGAAAAAAAACATGTGTGCATGGCTCTGAGGTTTTATACAGTCACATGTAGCCAGTTTATAACACTAGAGTATATAATGTATTATATTTCTGATTTTTTTGAAGCTAAACAAAATCAGCTTTAAGTTCTCATGCAATAGTCTGTAAGAAATGACATTTGACTACCCACTTCCTTGAAATCAAGCAATAATCACAGGGTTGCTTAGTCCCAGATGTTAGGTCCGAAGTTGACCCCAAAAGTGGCAGTGTTGTTGATAGTGTCCCGATGACAGGCTGGGCTCAGCACAGGCTGGACTCTGACAGATTGCTAGCAGATAAACAGCATCTCAGAAACCTTGAGAAGTGCATTCCTGTTCACCAGAAAAAAACATTATTTCCCACACTGTCCCTGGCAATGGGGCCTCTAGCTCCATATTAACTCAAACAGGCCTGAAACAGACAAAGTCCCCACACTATCTCCCAGGTTGTTGTAGCCCATGAGCCTTCCTCTTTCACTACTTCAGTTCCTGGGATGTTCCAGTTTACATGCCATCCCATGGCAACCCCCCCACCCCCGAAACTGGCAAGGCTTTCCTGCCTTTTGTTATTCTCTTTGCTCCCTAATCTCCCCTTAATTTTATTTTATCTTTATTTTAGTAATTTGAATTACCAAATAAACTTTTCTTTCTACCTACAGAATGGTCTAGTTTGGTGGTTTCACTGCACCCTTGCATATACCAGGAACTTTGGGGATGGTTATATATATAAACTGATGACATCACCACTCTGGTGGTTTGAATAGCTATGGCCCCTACAGTCTCATGTGTTAGAATGAGTGGCACTTAGGGAGTGGCACTATTAGGAGGTGTGGCCTTGCTGGAGTAGTGTGGCCTTGTTGGAGGAAGTATGTTACTGTGGGGGTGGACTTTGAGGTCTCATATGCTCAAGCTACACCCAGTGTGGTACATAGTATCCTTCAGCTGTCTGCAGATCAAGATGTAGAACTCTCAGCTCCTTCTCTAGTACCATGTCTACCTGCACAATGCCATGCTTCCTGCCATGAAAATAATGAACTAAACCTTTGAAACTGTAAGCCAACCACAATTAAATGTTTTCCTTTATAAGAGTTGACTGGTCAGCTGGGCGGTGGTGGCACATGTCTTTAATCCTAGCACTTGGAAGGCAGAGGCAAGCGAATCTCTGTGAGTTTGAGACCAGCCTGGTCTACAAGAGCTAGTTCCAGGACAGCTCCAAAGCTACAGAGAAACCCTGTCTTGAAAAACAAACAAACAAACAAACAAACAAACAAACAAACAGAAAGAGTTGACTGGTCATGGTGTCTCTTCAGAGTAATAGAAACCATAACTAAAATAACCACTCTATGGTATGGTTAAGGGGAAGGCTTTTATGAATGAATGAGAGAGAGAGAGAGAGAGAGAGAGAGAGAGAGAGAGAGAATAGCCAGAAGCATCTGGGAGAGTGGTCAGCAGACTGCAATGGCCAGGACTATCTGCATGAGACTGAGTATAAAGCACAGTGAGAGAAGCAGGAGTAGAGCAGAGAGACAGAGAGCCTGTGTGGAGAACAGGAGGGTTATAGGAGAATGGGTGGGAGGGCTGGGAAGGGGGGAAGCCAGTGACCTGGAGGGAGCTTAGGACAGGGGAGGAGGACTAGGATGTTAGGGAAGACTTGGAAATATGTAATGTGTGTACTTGTGATACTGAGGGAGGCTGGAAGCTACGGTGAGTTTTGCTATGCTAAAAGGCACCAGAGGTAGCCATAATCCCTTTTGCCGGAGGCAGCTTCACAAGCCCCTGAGGAATGCCTGCTTTTAGCTAACATGGACAGGTCTTCCTTTAGTCCAGGCTGAGCTCATCTCTGATACTTTGACTGCCTTTGGAGTTTGTGGAACTGGAGTTTCCTTGGGAGCAGACACTTTACACCAGGTCATAGGCTAGCTTTCTTCTTCTTGTTTCTCTACCTAAACCATCCTGCTATGAAGCTGCTTTGGGAGATTTTAAATTATGAATTGCAATCTTTACTTGTTGCAGGGCTTTCTGGTATATCTATTTCATATTGACTGAGTTGTAATTCAGGCTTAAAGAATCAGTTCCATCTAAATTGTCACATTGATGTATGTAGGGTATTTTTATCATCCTACTTTTCTTCTGCTTCCTGGAAGATCTATGGTACCTGTAATGATCTGTCCTGTCCCTTTAAGAGACAAGCCCCGCCCTCTCCCTCCCCCATCCACTGAGGCAGGTAGCTCTTCCTGCTTGCAGCCCAAGTCTCTCCCCCAATGCCTCTCTCCATTCTCCCCACTTTTCCCCTTCCCCCCCCCCGTGTCTCTCTTTCTCTGTTTCTCTCTGCTCCTTTTATTTCCCCCTCCTTACCCCCTCTCCTCTTCCCTTCCATAAGCCACTAAATAAATATCCAGCCTCACTCTGCATGGTGTGCCTATCCATGTCTCTGTCTCTCCCCCACCGCCTGGCTCCCTGTCCAGCGGGACCAGGCGCCTTCGGAGACCTGAGGCATGGTCTCATGGAGTGCCCATCTATCTGTTTCTCCTCGTGAGACTGGCTGCCCAATCGAGGTCTCTCATCCACCACACGACTCCCTGCTGGAAGTCGTGGCCCCGGCAGCCACTAGGGGAACTGCGCCACCCCTGCCTGGGACTGGCTGCTCTTGGGACCGCTATTTTCTGCCTGTCCCCACTTAGGAGCCTGCAGCATGGTCTTGGGACCCGATGCCTGCTGATGCCGCTTGGGGATCTACAGCATTTCTGCCACTGCAGCCACTTGGAGATCTGCAGCATTTTTACTTAATCCATTACAGTACCATTTAGGTGGCAGGAATTTCTCTGTCAATGAAAGAATTAAAAGGTAGTGAAATCTTGGGGAGACCCAGGAAAGCCATACCTTGGAAATTAAGATCCCCTCTTGGAGTTCTTAGTCTCATTAATAAAAGAATTTAAGAACGGGCACAAAGGAAAGCTTGAGACAGTTTATCATAATTTAAAAGAAAGAGCAAACTGTGAGTCTCCAGGTACCTGAGAAGAAGGAAAAGAATTAAGAAGGGAAGGAATGGCTGATTTAGATGAGTCATGGCACCTGTCAGTAGGCAGCCATACCAGAAGAGGGGAGGTTTAATAAGAGTAAGAAAACAGGGTTGGAGAGACAGACACTGCTCTTCTAGAGGTCCTGAGTTCAATACCCAGCAACCACATGGTGGCTCACAACCATCTTTAATGAGACCTAGCATGCAGGCATACATGCAGACAGAACACTAACACTAAATAAATAAGTAAATCTAAGAAAGCTCAAAACATCAGTTAGGAAGTTTAGAGTACTTAAACTCTGGTCACCATCTGTAGGAAAAAGATAGAAGAGAACAAAAGGAAATATTTACATGTTTCTGACTCCGGCCTTAGGAAGACAACAAACCCAGCCAGCCTCGTGGAAACTCAATGGCTGGGGACCGAACTGGGGACAGAAATTCCCAGAAGGATGAATCAGTGTCTTAATGTGAACCGCCTCCCTAGGGGTAAGTGCAGCTTAATCTAGTCCTGGTCTTAGTTTTCTTCTTAATTTGAATCTTCCTAGATGTTTTTCACTGCTAGCTGGTCTCATCTTTACACACACACACACACACACACACACACACACACACACACACACACACACACACACACCCCTTTTAAAGAAAAGGAGGCCATGAATTTGTAAAAGAATAATGGAGTATATGGGAAGGTTTGGAGGGAGAAAGGGGAAATGATGTAATGATCTAAGAAAAATTTAAAATACCTTTACAAAACTGTTTCTTTCACTGATACTTTACACTCACTTTTGTCCTTAGTCTCTGATTTTTGCCTTTGTTATTTCTTATTGCTAACTTTGTATTTGTATTACTCTTTTATTCTGGATTCTTATAACAGATCTTAGACTATCAATTTGAGATGTGACTGTTTTCTAATGCAGGCATTTACTGCTATAAGATTGCCCTTCACTGCCATTTATTTGTGTACCACAAAATTTGAATACTGTATTTTGCTTTTTACTTAATTCAAAGTTTTTTTTGGCTTTTGTTTCTTTGTTTTTTCTTTCCCTCAAGATTTTCTTTGATCTTTGGCTTATTTACATTATTGGGGCTGGAGAGATGGCTCAGCAGTTAAGAACATTGACTACTCTTCCAGAGGACCCACGTTCTATTCCTAGCATCCACATGACAGCTAACAACTGTCTGTAACTCTAAAATCTGACACCCTCACACAGACATACATGCAGGGAAAACCACAATGTACATAGAAAATAAAAATAAAAAATTATATGTAAGTACAGTATTTAGTTCCAAGAATTGCTTGGGAATATTTCCATTATTACTATTATTAATATTTGAAACAGGGTCTTCCTATATAGATATGGCTGGCCTGGAACTCAATATGTAGACCAAGTTGCCCTCAAACTGAGTTCTGCCTGCCTCTGCCTCTGCCTCTGGAGTGCTGGGATTAAATTCATGCACTACCATGTACAGCTCTTGTTATTGTATTCTATCTTTGAGCTTGAATTTTTTTTATGATCAGAAAAGATAGCATGCATGATTCCAGTTATTTACAGTTTCATAGTAGTTTGACGTTTGACTCAGTTGTAGTTTGTCTTGGTACAGTTTGTGTTGATCCAGTTATGATCTTGATGCAGCTTGTGGTGGTGATCTAGCTATGATCTGTCTTGGTACATGTTTTGTAGACACTTGAAGAGCATCTACGTCTGGCTGTATTCTGGGTCCCTGGGACTGGTTTCAGAAGGTTGTAAGCCACCATGTAGGTGCTTCAGATCAAACCCAGGTCCTCTGGAAAAGCAGCCAGTGTTCATAACTGCTGAGCCACCTCTTTAGTCCTTGTGTGTATATATAGCTTTTTAAGAATCACTTCAGGCTATACATTGTATATACAACTTCTATTGGTGTCATTTTTTACCTCAGTTAAGGCTGTATAGGCATTTTATATCCTTTCATACACTTTTACCTGATGTGGGATTCCCCTCTGTATATTGTGATTACCATTAATGAATAAGGAAACTGTCTTGGGCCTGCACAGGGAATAGAGGTAGGTGGGGAAAACCAAACTGAATGCTGGGAGAAAGAAGGAGTTAGAGAGAAGCCATGGTGCTGCTTAAGTTCATAAGAAGGGCTTAGCATTTTAAGAAGCACTTCTGGTTAGAAAATAATTACAGATACACAATAAAGACAGATTCAGATTAAAAAAAAAAAGACCTCTAAATGGGTTACAGTGTTGGATAAATGTACGTAGGCTTGGGAGAGAGAAGAAAAAGAGTATAAAGAGTTGGAAAAGAAGTAAATCTTTTTTTTTTTCGAGACAAGGTTTCTCTCTAGCTTTGGTGCCTGTCCTGGAATTAGCTCTTGTAGATCAGGCTGGCCTCAAACTCACAGAGATCCACCTGCCTCTGCCTCCCGAGTGCTGGGATTAAAGGTGTGCGCCACTACCGCCTGGCAGAAGTAAATCATTAAAAAAAAAAAAAGACAAAGTTTTTAAATAGACAGAGTACAGACATTTATAGATTAAAAGGAGTAAAGAAAAATAAGCCATGTAAAGATGAAAAATTCACAGAGAGTCTGGATTATGTGTACTATTGTGTTTCCTTTAAATTTTTTGACTGTGAAGGAGCTAAGTACAGAAAGATTTTTCATTGTATGGACTGCTAAGCCAAACCAACATATATATCTTAAACGTATCTTGATTTCAAAATATGGATCTAAGGATACGTTGCTTTGGAAAAGAGATTCTTCTTTTGTTTCCACAGAGTATGAGAACCTGTGGATTCATTCCAGGCTAATATGGTTTGATGAACCAAGACTCCCTGAAAGGTCACCATGAACACCTCCCCCCACTCCAAATACTTCACCCAATAAGCAGCAGGAAGCAGTTTGGAGAGAACTACTCCCATATTCCCAAATATTGTTTATAAATATTTGTTTACATTTAAAGGGGGATATGCTATAGAGATTTGCATTGCTATGGATCTTGCTTTATTGATACAAGTTTAAGGTCAATTTTGTCATACTGTGTATATGTATTTCTGCTCTTGATTAAGGTATTGTGTTTGTGCAGATCATTTAAAAATGTAATGTATACTTAAGAAATATTGGTTAATAGGGAGTCATCTATAATAGTGAAGCTCATAGTCATGTTAGTTATGTTTTCTAGATATATAGAGGTATATTTTAGTTAGATAATCTTCAGACCTTTCAAAGACCTTCAGAATATGGTATTTAAAATGTTTTAAGAACTTAGGACTTTTAATGACAGTGAGACATATCTGCTCCTGGCAGCGCCAATCTACTTCAAGAGAATGATGGGCATTGAAGAGGCTCCTTATGGAGTTGTTTAGACATTTTGGCAAAAAAACTACTCTTGCCTGGACTGTTTAACATGCAGGACCCACAGAGAAATGACTGTTGAACTTGCCTAAAGGTGAGATAGTCCTTCAGGGTTCCTGCTTCATGTAAGAGTCTGTATGACATTCTGCAGGATACAGAAGAAAGGGACTGACAAACTGCCAATATAGGCAGAGCTGTCTTCTTACTTTGTGGAAAAGACTGCTGGATATTATGGGCCTATAAGCTGAAGATGGATTCCCCAATGGTGCAGGAGAACTTTGGGTGACTGTCCAGGCAGTGAGACGTCTCTGTCAATTCTAGAGTTTTGGAAGTTGCTTACAATGAACTTATTGTTTATTTAGGTAATATTATATCCTTCTGGAGTCTTTGATGGAGTTGAAGAATTGATATTGATATTGTTTTCCTTAGTTATGATAAAAGATGAAGTAGATATAAATATTGTAACTATAATTCTTGCTTGATACCTGTTTTGTTTTATGCAATTTTACTATGTTAAAAACCTTCCTTTTTTACTTAAACAGAAAAGGGGAGGTGATGTGGGATTCCCCTCTGTATGCTGTGATTACCATTAATGAATAAAGAAACTGTCTTGGGCCTGCGCAGGGAATAAAGGTAGGCAGGGAAAACTAAATTTGAATTCTGGGAGAAAGAAGGAGGAGTTAGAGAGAAGCCATGTAGCCCCACTAGAGACAGATGCTGGGAACTTTACTTGCTAAGCCACAGGCACATGGTGATATACAGATTACTAGAAATGGGTTAAATTAAGATATAAGTGTTAACCAACAAGAGCCAAGTAATATTTTAAATAAAATAGTTTCTGTGTGATTATTTCGGGTCTGAGGGGCTGGGCAGCGGGAAACAAACAAGCGGCCCTCTTACTACATTTACCCTTACCCATGTATAACTGTTCTAAGTATTTCTTGGGATCCATTTCCAACAGCTGCATATTACAATCTTTGTCTCAGCCCACCACTGCAATTTAGAAAGAACAGGAAGGAATGAAGAATTATCTTATGTGGCCATACTTGTACTCCTTGTATTCTTTGTTCTTTCCTAATATTCCGGGATTTCTTCCTTGACTGATTCATTTCTGTTTTTAGATATTTATTTTGTCATTCTTTCAGGGTAGATCAGCTGATGATAAATGTTCTTAATATTCTTTTATCCAAGAATATTTTGCATTCTCTTCTTCCTCCCCTTATTCCTCCTCCTCCTCCTTTTTTTTTTTTGAGACAGGGTTTATTTGTGTATTCTTGGCTGTCCTGGAATTTGTTCTGTAGATCACGCTGGCTTCAAATTCATGGAGATCTGCCTGCCTCTCAAGTGCTGGGATTAAAGGTGAGTGCCATCTGTGGTGACATTTTGTTTGTGATCTAACAAATAAAGAGTGCCTGAAGATCAGAGGGTGGAACTGGGGACTAGTTAACCATAGAAGCCAGTTGGTGGTGGTGCACGTCTTAATCCCAGCACTAGGGAGGTGGAGACAGGCATACAAGGCAGGTGGAGACAAAATCTCAGACCTACTCAGTCTGAGGGTTTGTAGAGATAGGAGACCCTCTTGGTCTGAGAATTCATAGAGGTAAGAACTCTAGTGGCTGGTTGCTCTGCTTCTTTGATCTTTCAGCATTTACCTCCTTATTTGACTCTGGGTTTTTATGGATAAGACTAATTAGGATCAAGCTACAACCACCTGGCTGCGTTATCCTTCATTTATGAAGGACATTTTGGCTAGCTGTAGAATTCTGAACTGGTTGGCAGTTATTTTCTTTCAGCTCTCAGGAAATCTCTCCCACTTCCCTCTGCCAGGTTTCCCATGAAAGTCAGCTGTCTTTGGAGTTGTTTTCTTGTCTAAGGTCAGGGTTACACTTCTCTGCTTTCAGAGTATTTTTCTCTTTAACATTACGAAGCTCAACTGTGGTGTGTCTGATTGTGAATTTCTCTGTATCTACCCGGTATGAGATTTGCTCAACTTCCTACTCTATAGCTTTACATCATTTGCCAAATGTGGAAAATTTCAGCCATTATTTCTTTGAATGCTGTGTCAGCTCTGACCTCTTCCTCTTAGGAGACTCTGATGTTGTAAACAGTAAAGCATTTGTTGTAGTCTGGTAGCACTATTAATGACTTTTCTTCCTTCCTTCTTTTATTCATTATTTTCATCCACCCACCATCCATCACTGTTGCTCAGATTACGTAACTACTATTGCTCCAGAAATAAGCAGTTCATTGGTTCTCCCTTCTGGGCCATCTATCCACACTAGTGTATTCATGGAGTTTCAGTTAGGGTTATTGCATTATTAGTACCAACATTTTTGCTTGCTGCCTCCCCTTCATCTTCTACATATTCTACTTTATTTGGACTCACTTTTCCTTTGCTTCTTTCTTCTTCATTCTTTCCTCCATCCTTCCTTCATTTCCTTTCTCTTTCCTAGGCTATTTGCCACAAGCATATGTCTAATTGAAAACATATCTAACTTGACTACAAATTTGATTTTTATAGATGACTACCTCCTAGCCTGCATTTTAGAATAATCCTATATTTTTGGCTGTGAGCCTAGCCTTTAATGGCAGAGCCATCTCTCCAGCCCTTTAAAATAATCCTAAAGAGTTTGTAAAAATACCTTTTAAGGTCTAGAACTTTATGTTACATTTCCGAATGAACTGCATAGGTATAATACCTTAAACAAGAGTAAGCACACACACACACACACACACACACACACACACACGTTTTAAAAAATAACCTTAAATTTGTACCAATATATAAAAATCCACACTAATGTAAAATATTTTGAGATTAGTGGTTGCTTTTTAGCTTAAAAGTAGATTTAACAATCTACTCTTTTTTAAAAAAGATTTATTTATTTATTATTATGTATACATTATTCTCAGTACTCTGCCTGCATATATGCCTGGAGGCCAGAAGAGGGCACCAGATCTCATTACAGATGGTGGTGAGCCACCATGTCGTTGCTGGGAATTGAACTTAGGACCTTTGGAAGAGCAGGCAGTGCTCTTAACTGCTGAGCCATCTCTCCAGCCCCAATCTACTCTTTATCTTATCATTTGTACCCCTCCTTTTTCACTAGATAGAAGAGAAAGAAGGATAGAGGAAAGAAAAGAAAGAAAGAAAACCCCTTAACCTAACCTCCTCTGTTTAGTTTCCTCCTTGACCATGACCACTAATAACTTGCAACTAGCTTCTCTAAACAATGACAAATGTCCATAACCCACCGAATGCCCAAAAAACTACCTACATCTTAGGGATGTGGGCATCATGTTCTTAAAATTACTTCCTCTTGTCTGGGAATGGTGGCATCTTTAGAGGACCCTGAGAAAATTGGGGTAATGGTCAAGTCCTGGGAGACTAGCAGTATCATTTGCTGTCCAGTTTTTGCGTGATGGGAAGCTGCAGGGCTTATCTGAAGTCCTGGCTAGAGTAGTCTGTGAGGATAGCTGGTCTGAAGTTGTTCTGGATGCAGATTTTTGAAGAAACTGCAACATAGGCATTCTGAAAGGCTGGGTCACCTGGGCTACTTGTCTTCACTGGTGTCTGGTTCTTTTGTTTTGAAAACACACAAACTTTTAAAGGTAACATATATATCTGTATTAACATAGTATGTAATATGTAGTGTGCACAAATCAGCTAACAATGATTCTCTGCTCTATGTTTGAGCAGGTAAAAGATATCTGTCAACCGTACAAGTCCATTTGGACTGTATATCCAAACTGTAGTATAAATCTCCATCCATACCATATGAAAGGATGGCATGTAATAATAAGTCATGGGGATTCTGTAGTCAACAAGATTTATCATGTCAAGATTTATCATGTCTCATCACTCTCAGAACTGTTCCCATGTAGAGGGATCAGCATATATGTCACCTGTCTCGTAGTTTTTCTTGGCTTCTTCCTTGTGTCTGCAGCCAAGATTTTCAGGAGGTCTCCCCTAAGCAAATCTGATCTTTATTAATTTGGAAGAAATGCTTAGCTTTTTATTTCCTGTGAAAACAAAGGCATAATCTCTCCCTCAATACAACATATTTTCTGGCTTTTGTTTTGAAGTTAAGACATCCTTAGACTATATAGGATGGTTCAATTTAGCATTTTTTAAAAAATCCAGTGTCTCTTAACTGTAGTTTTTTGTTCATTAGCACTTGAAAATTTTAAAAATAAAGCAACATAGGATCCAAACTTTCTGTGTTTTTATACTTCCATTCCTTATGTGGCTTATTCTTTTTATATTACTTTACTTTTTCTGTAAAGACTTCATTTTATTATTTTTATGCTTTCTTTTGTTTTTTATGACTGTTTATACCCACTACCCACTTTTTAAAATTTCTTTTGTACTTAAGCATATTTTTAAGCTTAGGCTTGTTCTCAACTAGCTCTTAAAATTTAAACCAATCTGTTTATATTAATCTATGCTCTGTCACGTGGTTTATTACCTCTGTTCAGTATTGTGTGACCCACTTCCACTTCCTCCATATCAGGCTGGTGAATCCTGGCCTCTCAGATTCTTCCTGAAAAGCCTGCCTATCCTCTCCTGCCTAGTTATTGGTCATTCAGCTCTTTGTTAAACCAATCAGAAGGTGCCTTAGGCAGGTGAGGAAGGACAGACACATCTTCATACAGTGTGAAGGTTCTGGACAACAAAATTGGGTCCTTTGCAAGCACAATGAGTGTTCTTAACCTCTAAGCCATTTCTCCAACTCCTGTTTAAAGAAATTATAATGAAAATATTTTATTTAAAAAGGACTTGAACATTTGAGAAGCTAAGGCAGGAGGATTTAAGTTCAGGGCTAGCTTGTCTCAAAATGAAAATAAATACTGAATAGGCTCGAGAAACACTGGTATGGGTGACTCCTTGGCTTAATGACCTGGGACTGTTCACATTCCATGTAGGTTTTCTAGTCTACATGGAAAGATAGAAGGAGCAGGGATTCTGACCGCACAGTGAATATTTATCCCAGAAGCCTGATGTGGGCTCCCTTTTTTCTTAAAGATTTCTTTTTTTAAATTTGTGGGTGTGTGTGTGTGAGTACACGCAAGCACGTGTATGTACCACAGGTATTCACATAGGTGAAGAAAGTAAAGAATATAAGGTTTAGACCCTTTACTTTATGGACATCTGTGTCGGGGACCAGCCTTGACAAAAATACCTCTTGCATGGGGATTTAGAAATATAGTAAAGAATGCGAAGATGTGAATGAAAATAACTAAATGGAGAAACATATAGGATAGTATTGGGAGGAAATTCCAGTGAGTACTGAAAATTCGACTGCGTTTAATTTCCAACTGCTTAAAATACCCTGACCCCCAAAGGTAGGAGTGAGAGGAAAGACTGTATTAACATGATACAAGGAAATGAACATACCAATTGAAGGTTGCAGGTTGCATTCATAGTTAAACAATCTGATGCTAGAACAAAACAAGTCACACTCACACACTAGACCAAAACATTCTGTTACTACTCCCTGGTGGAATCCCAAGTTATCTCCATAAAGGGAACTGGAACTTAGTTTGATCCTTAGACTATTGTTTGAGGTAAGAACGTGTTTACTTCTCTGTTCCTGGAGCACAAGGGCTGGCTATTAGCCACACTTGTTGAAAATAACCTTGAGAGAGCAGAAATCTCTGAGCTGCGTCTTGGTGGTGCCTTTGTTTGAGGTAGAAGCACAATAACCTCGAAGGAACTAGAGGTAAGTTCCAACTCTCTGACCTTTGGCCAACGTGGAAATAGGCCCACATTTCCAGGCCTCCACACATCTGGAGTGAGTTCTTTGTTTTTGGAACCATGTTCTCATATATTCTAGGCTGGCCTCCAATTCTCTTCCTACCTCCATCTCCAAGTGCTGGAGTTACAAACATGTGCCACCAAGTTTAGGCAGTGCTGGCAATTGGAACGAAGACTTTATGCCTGATAAGCAAGCATTCTTCAAACTAAGCTATATAGCCTTAGCCCCTCTACATTGATTTTTTATTTTCACCACCCAGCCTCTATCTATCTGTCTGTCTGCCTGCCTGCCTGCCTATCTATCTCTCTATCTCTATCTATCTATCTATCTATCTATCTATCTATCTATCTATCTATCTATCTATCTATCTATCTATCTATCTATCTGTACTGGGTATTGAACCCAACATCTTGTACATGCTAGGCTAATATTCTGCCACAGAGCTACATCTTCAGTCCTTAAAAGAAATACATTTATTTATGTGTGGGCATACATGCCATGATTTGTATGGAGGTCAGAGGACAACTGGTTGGAGTCAGTTCTCTCGTACTTTGTAGATCCTGGGAATGCAACTCAGGTCATCTCTGAGCCTTGGAAATAACTGCCTTTACTTGGTGAGCCACCTCACCAATACCTCCAAACCTTGTTTCTTGAAACACAGCTTACTAGGTAGCCCAGGCTGACTTATAACTCATGAGTCTCCTGATTCTGCTTTCCAGGTGTTGGGGTTATAGGTGTGTACTACCACACTCAGTGAGATGATGCTTTTGCAAACATACTTTGTGTATGGCACTTTGTTTTATTTATTTTGAATTACTTATTTAGCAGTTATGATACTTTAAAAAAATGTTTTTAGGTGTGTGCCTCCACGCCCAGCAAACTTTTGTTTTGTTTATACCACTGTTTTGCATGCATAGGTGTCTGTGTGCTACATGCATCTAGTACCTTCAGAGGCCAGAAGAGCGCATCAGACCTTCTGGAGCTGGAGCTGGAGCTGGTTGTGAGCCACCATGTGCGTGCTGAGACTCAAACCTGAGTCCTCTGGAAGAGCATCCAGTGCTCTCAACTACAGAGCCATTTCTCCAACTTAACAACTGTTCTTGGTAGTGTGATTAATAACTTTGGGTCCAACATCCAACATTCTTCCCTTCCTTCTATGTATTGAGTTCCAAAGATGTAGCTGCTTTTGGTACACAATGGAAAGAGGCAGACATGTCCCATAATCTGAATGAAGTCCTCTTCACACAGAAAGAGATTCTCTGTGCAAGACTAATAAGATCTGTGTTATTATCATCATTGTTATCATTTATTCACTCAATGAACACATGGCCAGATTATGGGCAGATTCCTTGGCTAGGGGAAAGGCCATAAAAGAGAGACAGAGACTTTCAAACAGGAGTGTCAGAAGCTGCTTTATCTATAAACCTTTTAAGTGGATTTTGTATGTTTCTTATGCACCATCTGGAATCCACATATGGGTTAAAAGAAGTATTTTTTTTTCTCTCAAGAAACAGAGATTATGTCAACCTAATATTTAGCATTTAAATATACAAAATTTTATAGATGTCATGGCAATGCCCTACGAGAAGGAGATCATGGGCTTCAAGAAATTTATATAAATGCCTGGTTTGTACTTCAGCTCTATTAAGAAGGCAGTAATTTAATGGTAATTGGTTTGACTTTGGAGGCAAGGGGAGAAATTTTATTTTTATTTTTTTGAGACAGGGTTTCTCTGTGTAACAGTCCTGGCAGGCCTGGAACTCACTTTATAGACCAGGCTGGCCTCAAACACACAGAGATCCACCTGCCTCTGCCTCCCCAGTGGGGGCATTAAAGGCATGCGCTACCATACTCAGCATTAAGGGGAGAAATCTTAAATCAGTGACTTTTTGTTTGAGTTATAGAAGCCCAATATTCTCTTTTCATGTAAGACAGAAGAAAAAAATAATAATTAATAATAATTATATTTACTTACGCATACGCAGACACGATATGGGGATGGAATATGTGTCGTGTTTAAGTGTACACGAGCCACTTTCTGTATGATGTCAGAAGACAACTTTGGGTTACAGTCTGCCTTTCCCCTTGAGACAGCGTCTCTTATTGTGTACATAGTATGTACAACCATGTGCATCAGTTACCTCTTGAACTTCTAGAGATTCTCCTGTCTCTGCCTCCTATGTTGTCACTGGAACGCTGACATTACAGATACCTGTGTAACTATGTCCAGCTTATGCGTGGGACCTACCTAGGGTCATCAAACTTCCACGACAGATGCTTTAAATGCTGAGCCATTTCCTCAGCTGCAACACTAAACACCAAGCACATTCTGTGTTCAGCTTTCACCTTTCCATTGATGAACTTGAAGTCCTCCGCTGGTCTCTTTCTCTCTTTTTCCCTTGATAAGAATAGTGCTCCTCTCTCTCCTGCACGATTTGTGGAGGGCATGTGGTAGCAACACCTTCTCAAGCTGTTTGATTGACAGCAGAGCGAATGCTTTCTTCAGGAAACCACCCCAATGATTGTCAAGCTATCTGGATCTAGGTGTTCTGCTGACAGCTAAGTCCTCTCTGGTTTTCTTTGGGATTAAAGGAGAGCAGTAGGATATTTTTTCCCCTCTTAATTTTAAGCTTTAGAAAGGGGCATCAGAAAGTTTGTTATTTAAAATTCATAGCCACCAAAAGCCTCATTTCCATTTAGTTGAGAACATGAGACACAAGGGTCACCCCGGGGCAGCAGCCCACATGACAGGATATTAGTTCTAAGCCTCATAGGACCAGGTGGTGGCGTCCTTTCAAGGCAATAGTGCTTTTCCAAGGTAGCCAATGTGATAAGCTCCCGTGTTCACACACACACACAGACACACAGACACACACAGACACACACACACACACACACACACACACACACACACACACTGCAGTACCATAGCTAGAACCTGCTGTCTCTGCAGATACACGCTCCACTATTTTTTTTTTGCATACAGGATCCAGTCCTCCCATTCCCAAGTACATCTGCATGGCAGGAAAAATGAAAATGAAAAATAAGCACAGGAAGGGCCTAGGAAGCAGGAAAGAGAAGGGTAGGCTCCCTCAGAGCCTGGCTCCTTATGCTTTAGGTCTTTTCTGGAGGAGAGGATTTAGTTACAAATCCTTCCATCCCCACTCCCCTTCCTAATGCTATGACTTTAGGGGAGTCCTTTACACAGCCCTTAGTTCTTTCCCTCAAATGGAATCTTGTCACGACTTCTCAGGTCATTCCGATGATCACAGCAGAAATAGCGCGGGAAGGCAGCACTTTGAAATCCCCAGCTTGTGTCAGGTCAGATCTTACTGCATTCGTCACCCCCACCCCACCCCAGTTTCATCTTCAGGTTGGCTGCCTGATTCAGGTCTCATCTGCATCTGCAAGGTCCCCTCGTTTGAGAAGTTGTCCTTCTCATCACTCTCTTCACCCCAGTGTGTTTCAGACAAGACACCTCACATGTGAAATGGTTTCTTTGCTAACCTGCTTATTGTTTTTTCTCCCTTTATAGAGGAGAGAAGCTACCGTGGAGGCTAGAGGTAGAGGTCTTAATTGTTCGCTACCATATTATTTGAGATGGTCTCTCGTTGAACCTGAACCAGAATCTGGAGCTGGGTTAGACTGGTTGACCAGCAAATGCCCAGATATGCTCAGTTTCTGCCTCCAGCTCTGGACTGCAGGTGAAGAAAAGGTTTTTTTTTTGGGGGGGGGGGTTCTAGGTGATCAACCTGTGTTTACATAGTGAGCATTTTACAAATTACTATATCTCTCTGTCTCAAAAGCTTTTAGGGGGCAGAGCTCCTTCTTGTATTCCTGGGGACAATTCACATACATTACAGTCTTGTGTCCCTCTCCCTCTGGTCCTCACACCCCACACCCCAACCCTGGCTGGCATGGAACCACTAGTAGACCAGACTGGCCTTGAATGCATAGAAATTGGCTTGCCTTTGCCTCCCAAGTGCTGGAATTAAAGGTATGGGCCACCATGCCTGTCCCACAATACAGTATTGATTAGTCCAGATTACAGAGGCTAAGCGCAAAGACAGTTTAGACGTCAAGGTAGAGAGATTCAAACCCAGGAACCTGTTCCTGTTAAGCAAACATTGTCCCCCAGAGCTACAGCCCCATCCTTTCAAGGCCAGTTTCTCAATTAGCTAGCTAGGTGACAATGGGCAAGTTCTTTCCCCTGTCTCTAAGTCCTTCACAGTATTTAATACAAGAGAATAACTGGAAGGTTGTTTTCTACTCTTCAACGAGTTAAGTGTTAATGCACTAATAACAACCGTGATCCTATGCTATGCTCTGCTGCTTCCAGCTTGCCAGTCAAATGACCCGTTCTTTTATCACCCCAGGGCACAGTGTCATCCGGTTCGCCCGCAGGAGCTAAGCGGAAGTGGAGGTCGGTTCCTAGTTCCGACAGGGCGCTCAGCCACCTACAGGTGTCACTGCTCCGGGCTCTCCCAGTCGGGGACCGACGAGCCTTTTCTGGATGGTTCTCTTGAGATGGGAAGTCGGGAAGCCCACGCTGTGGCTGTGTGGATAAAGGACACTGGAGCCCCAGCCGCACGGCTCTGACTGCAGCCTCTGGCTTTCTTGAACTCGCGGAAGGTGGGGGACTCGTTGTGGACTACAGAGGGCAGGGGAGGCGTGACGATGGGCGGGCCCAAGGGCGGGGCCAGACGATGGGCGTGTCGATGGGTACGGTCAACGCGCGCCCAGCTCGAGGCTCCTCAGTCTGGACGTCGCCCTGTCCCGGCTTGGCTCAGCCCGCGCTCTATCTAGGTAAGGACCCAGGGACTCCTGGCGGGGAGGACCGGACCGGGTGCGCGCCCATGGAGGTGGCATCCACCTGCTGGAGACTGACCTTAGTGGGATTGGGAAGGATCTTCTGCCTTTCGCGTGTGAGAGTGGCTCTCTGCGTCAGGTGAGGGACCCGTCCTCTTTGGCCAGGAAGAAGGGACAAGTGCGCTCCCCTGATGGCCGCACCTTCCCTGTGGCTGCAGTCTCTCTCCGGGCTCCCGATGTGAGCTCCTTCGGACTTGGTTTCTGAGGTGAAATCACTAGCTGTTGAGCTCCCTCCCCAGTAGAAGAGCAGGCTGCTTTTCTCCTCTGCTTGTCTCGCGGGAAAGTTAGAATCCACGGAGATGGTCCACAGTTGCCTGTGCCGAGCGCGTCACCCCGTCAGGTGCACTTATTTATGTTTTTCATTCATTTTTTTCCCCCCTCTGGGAAGTGGTATTCGGATCTTGATCAACAGGGGCTTGCGGAAAAACTTATGTGGACCTTGTCCCAGGACAGTGCAATCTTCGCTGGATCTTAAATTTCTTAACTTTTTCCTGTCATTGGCAAATAACAGTTATGTGTTTGTGTACCCGGTCCCATGTCGGGCCAGTCTTTGGGAACTGGAATATTTGATTAGACGAGTGGATCTCAGTGTTAAATTGGAACAACAGGGTGGCTGGTGGGTAAGTGGGTTTGGAGGCTCACCAGCATAGTTGTGTGCTTTAAGCATATGCCTTACATTTTTCCAGTGAGTCCCCGTCTTCCTCTTAGGAAACTCTGACAATCTATCCCCTCCCCAGATAATTCTCTTTTCCAGAGCTAGGGAGTGGTAGGAGGAAGCACCAACGTATCAGCAAGTCTCCCAAGCATATTGTGGTGTTTAATAGATTAGTTAACAACACTGGTAGCTCTTTGGTCTGCAAGACTCAAATGTAATGTGGAATAGCTTGATTTCTATGGGGAGAGGCGGATAGAAACTTGGCTAAACTTATACATTAAGTATTTAAAAGCATTCTTTTTGTTCAGTTTTCATTGTTTAAGAAAGGCTTGTCCTTTCCCCACACTCTTACTAATCAGATCGCTATTCCTGCCTTTGACAACTCACGGTGCTTTCTGTACTGTTTATGTTAATGGCCCCCATTCTTCCCACAAGGGTGTGTGCTTTCTGGCTTGTGGAACTGTGTGGGACAAGTATTGTAAACACATGCAAATCAATGCTACGCTCTAGTTGGCAATACCTTTGCCCTACATGGATCTTTGACCTAGAATTTTCTTCTCTTCCCAAGCAGGAAAGAATCTAAAGTATGAATGTATGTTTTAGCATTGCCAAACTGTTTCCTTACTTTTGTCTGCGTTAAGTTGTTCAGAGCAGGGCAGGGGCTATGTTTTTATCAAACCTGTAATGATCAGTAGATGGTAACCTTCTCCCCTATAGTTGATCCTTAAAGAAGAATGGAGAGACTGTGGACAATTACTGGTCTGTTTGTGTTCTTGAAGAAGAATGACTAGCCTCCTTGCCTTCCTCCAGGCGCCTAGGGTGCTGAGAGATTGATTAGTCTTTGGGCCTCTAAACACACCTCTGCCTACAGGTTCTCCAGGCTGCTCTGGTTGGTGCCTCCCTTCCTTGCCCTGCCCCTGTTCTTCTAGATTTTGGCATCTACTTCACCCTTCCATGGATCTTCATTCCCATCTGAGGGAGATCATTTGTTTGTTGTCTACAGCATTAGTAAGGGCACTGATGCCCAGCATGGTGCTGGCGTATGGTGGATGCTCCAGAAGTGTGTGTTGATGACACTGCCCCTGTTTAGGGCCCTTACGATGCTCTCTCTTGTTTTGACCAGTGAACAGCAGGTGAAGCAAAGTCTTTCAAGTTGAATGCATACAAACAGTTTTGGGAGACAGCCTTATTGGTTCAATTAGGGTCCTAAGTGCAAGAGCCAGGTCTGTAAGAAAGGAATGAAATTGACTTGTGATCATCAGCAGTGGGAAGTTTATCTTGCTTCATGTGGTTATGCTATTAGAAGAGATCTTTTGGAAAAAAAACAATCACAAGTCACCTAGAGGAGAGGGTTTAGAGTTTATTTTTCCATCCATGCTTGCCTCCACCAAGGTTTGCTTTTTTATCTCTGCCTGGGTCAGCCAGGCCTTCCTTGGGTTGGTGTATAACTTTTAATTTCCTCTCTATGTTTTACTGCTTAGAGCTCAGATGACCTAAGTTACCATGAAACAGAGGTTGAAAGTTACAGGCTTTTTTTTTCTTTTGAGAGAAAAAAGGAATTAAAAACAACAAAACCAAAGCGAACCCCACAAACAACTAGGTTGCCATTGGGGAAACAAACAAATGTAAGTGTAAATATATGTAGGCCCAGAATGCGGGCTTGTAGATGGCTCAGCCAGTGTAGGCCACAGTTTTAATGGTAGGTTGATAGTCACAGCTAAACCAAGCACAAATTTTTGTGTTCCTTGGAATTAATAACTGTTTGACTTGCGTGTGTGTACTTCTCATTAATTTAATCTACAACCCTTGACTAGTTAGTTTTCCAAGCCTTCCTTTAAAGGAATCAGGTCTTCTGCTAATTTCATTTTTCCCAAAAAGCTCTGAACTTCCTGGCTTACAGTACTCTGGACAGGTGAACTTCTATTTATGGGGTCAGCTGTCACCCTGAGGCTGTCCTGTCACTGAGAATCCTGGGACTTCCCATCCCCTCTTCCCTGTGGTTCATCTCCTAGTATCCATGTAACTTCCTCTATTTTGGTGGACTCCTCAGAACTTTCTGGAAAGGGATGCATGGGATGTCAATCTTTCTGGGACTAATGATGACTGAAGATACTTGTTTCCCCCTCAAAATTTGTAGATTGGCTGAGTGTAGAATTCTGGGGTGGAAATTTCAAAGGGTGGGTATTATCCAGGATCTTCTAAATTATGACCTTCTGGGTCCTTAATCTTTATGCACAGCCTGAGTAGAGGCCATAGCCCTGCTGTGCTTTTCTGTGGGGTTCTGACATATTCTCTTGTTCTCTACAATCTCTACGTTTCCTGGTGTTGTGCCTTGTTCTCCACAATCTCTACATTTCCTGGTGCTGTGCCTTGTTTTGCCTTTGTTTTCATCTGATGTCCTGCCTTTGAATCTGGGAAATTTTTAGTTTGGGAAATATTCTTGAATTATTTCATTGGTGATTTTTTTCCTATTTCTCCTATTTGTTGTTTATATGTTAGGTATTTTAGATCAATCCTCTTAGTTTGTATGTTACATAATTTATGCCTTATTATTTCTGAAATCTTTTAGGAAGATTTTTCTCAATATTAGTATCCAGTCTAACATTGAGTTTTTCAATGTCTTTAACATTGTTACTGTTGTTATTATTATTATTGTTGCTATGTAGTTTATGCCAGCCTAGAATTCACTTGCTATGTAGTTCATGCCAGCCTAGGCTGACTCAAAGCCCATTCTCCTCCTGCCTTAACCTCACGAGGGCTGGAATTACAGGTGTGTCACCATATCTAGTTCTAATAATGCTTTTAGCATTTTGAATTTAAAAGTTTTCTTTTGTTGTTGTTCTCCAAGTAGGTACAATTGGGCACTGTGTGTGTGTGTATGTGTGTGTGTGTATACACTTCTTTTTATTTTTTGCTTCTAGGATCTTATCTCTGGGGAACCGATTGACTTTTGGACTAGAAGTGTGCCTCCCCTACCCCACAGTCCCGGGGTTTGCAGAAGTGTAGTGAAAACAGGCAGTGTGTTGGGGGTGGTCCTTATGGTCTGGTTGCCCTGGGTTACCTAACAAGCTGAAGATGTGGGTGGGCTTGTTGGCTTTAGTTTCTTCTTAAGCTGATTCAACTGGACCTTCCAAGGAAGGCTGGGCTGGGCCAGGTGCAAAGCCTGTGGCGCCGTGACTGGGCCTTTTCTAGTTCTTTCTGGTGTGTGGGTGTGATGTTTAGGTTTTTCCTGGAGATGGGCAATGTATGTGACACGTGTGTCTAAGGTGCTACTTTTCTGGTAACCCTCTGGCCTTGGGCTGTCGTGTTGTCCCCCAGATCAGGGCGAGCTCCGGTATCATTGCTGGTCTGGTGCGAGGGACCAGAGGGCTCTTCTGGTCTAGAGGCTGAAGGAGTGCCTAGCTGTCACAGTTGAGACGAGGCTGGATGTGGTAGTCTCAGAAACCTTTCGGTGCTGTTCGTCCAAACTTGACCTGAAAGTAGAGAAGAGCCATCACTTAACTTCTCCACGTGGGTGAAGGGATGTTGGAAGGTCCAGCTGACTTTTTTCTTTTTGTAGTGTTGGGGATGGAACCCAGAACCTTGAGCACGTTAGATGCTCCCTCACCCTCACAGAACTCAGCTTTCTGAAGAGTCTAGTTAATCCCCTCGCCTTTTAGCTCCCTCATCTAAGAAGTTTGTGTTTCAGATGTCTTCTCCTCACACCACAAATGTATCTAGTGTTGTGTTTTCTCTTTCTTTTCTGATTTATACGTCAAAGGAAAAATACTTTTCTCTCTCATTTGATTTTATTGGGATTTCGGTGAGGGGTGGGGAGGTGGGGGTGTTGAGGAGATGCTTTTGATCCTCCTGCCTTTAGTGCAGGGATGTAGATTTCCTCAGCAGCCGGTACCTAGACTCCAGCAGCTAGGTGTGAGTGGTGTGCTGTCTGTGTTCCTGCCTGTACCACAAGTACATGTTTTCTAACCAGTCTGCTGCAGAGTCTCACCGGATGGACCTCAGATGGCTTCTGTTCTCTCAAGTCCACTACTAGTTGAGCAAAATTGTAGGAAGCCAAGTGTGTAAACCAGGCTTAGGCCTGTGGGCAGGAGCTCACTAAAGGGAGCTCCTCACTCTAGAGGGAGCTCACTGGTGTTTGGGTCCTGGTCCTCTTTCTCCCCTCTGGGTTGTCTTTGAAGACTCTTTTTGGTTGCTTGGGCCACCACATGTCTGTGTGAGGTTAATCCTTCAATTTGAAGGTTGGTCTGTGCATTGTTGGTGACTGTGTGGCCTCAGGACTGGCAGATACGGTTTCTCTGGAGGCCAGTTGCCTTCCCAGAATCCTCTCTTCCTGTTCTCAACTGCATGCCCTTCTTGGAATGTGTACCAAGTTCCTGTTTCTGGCTGGCAGAACAGGGATACTGACTTAGCCTGCCCTTAGCAACTTTCCCGGCCCCAGTTTACCAGCTGAGTCATCGCTCAGGCTCCCTTCTTGAATTGTGACCTTCAGCATTTTTTTTCCAAGAGCCTCATGGCCTCAGCATTCTCAGTGGTGACACACAGAGGACTGCCCCCAGGCATCAGCCTCCACAGAAGCAGGAAGAGCATTTTTCCCTAACCATTTTACCTGCAGGCTGGGCAAAGCATTGGACTCTTGGATGGCAGGTGTGCCCAGGGATGAGGAGGAGTGTGAGCAATAGGCATGGCTGCCAAACAGCCGGCTGTGACTTGACGGTCTCTGGTGGCTGAGAGACAAGGACAGATATCAGAAAAGAGACATGTTGTTGTTCCCCAGTTCGTACCCACATGGATGAATGCTTGACTGGGAGGAGCCTAAACACATTGGTATTATTATTATTATTTTATTTTGTCTTCATGATTGGTTCTCTCTATGTAGCCCAGGTTGACCTTGTGGTCCTTCTGATTTAGCCTTAGAGGGGTTGAAATTACAGGAGTGTACTACCATGTCTACTGGGCCTTTCTTCCAAAGGGACTGTTTGTGTGTGTGTTATCTATTTGTCTGTCTGTCTGTCTGTCCATCCATCCATCCATTTATCATCTAACTTTTGTTTTGAGACAGGGTATCTCTACGTAGCCCTGGCTATCCTGGAACTCACCATGTAGGCGGGGCTGGCCTCGAACTCACAGAGACCCTTTTGTCTCTGCGCCCTGAGTGCCGGGATTAACGGTGTGCATCGTCACACTGGGCTCTTTTTTTCAGAGTGAGATATGGTCTTCCTAAGCACACACTGGCTGGAAACTAACCCAGTGTAGCCTAGGTTAGACTTGTACACACCTAGTGTAGCCTAGGTTAGACTCATACACAGCTGACTCTCATGCTTAGAAAGGTTTGAAGCTGTCAAAGCCCCCTTAGTGCTTAGTTTGTTCTCCCCGCTGGCTTATGCATTTCACATGAACTGGTTCTGTTGTCCCAGCTGTATCATAGATACTATTCTAGAGAAAGCACAGTATTAAAAAAAATACTTGAATGACGACTTTTCCCAGATAATTGTAGACACTTTGCAGTTAAAAAAGATCTTGTCATAATTAAGCATCTTCTGTCCGGTTGTCTAAATTCCCTGTGTTCCTGACTTGGGTTTTACTTTGTCCGTATAGAAGGAAGCATAGAATCTTTGTGTTTTTCTGGGTGTATTGTTTCTCATATTAGTTAGAAATATTCTTCACAGAAACGTGTGCTGTTGTTGTTCATATTTCCTGTCTGTGCTTTTCCTTAATGTAGTGCCAGACATTACCTGGGCTTCTGTAGTAAAGATGAATGACCTGGGTCTCTGTGTGTGTGTGTGTGTGTGTGTGTGTGTGTGTTTGTGAGAGAGAGAGAGAGAGAGAGAGAGAGAGAGAGAGAGAGAGAGAGAGGAAAGTACATGTGGTAAGATGGTCTCTGGTGAATTGGAGGGAGACCTTTGGATTACAGCACTATGTATATATTTTCCTTTTGTAACTAGCTCCTTCTCACAGGTTTGAAATCCCCATCCATGGTGTGAGATCCGAATCCCACGGATTTCTGTTGGATGTTTACACAGATGGCTTGAGGCTGTGCGTGCAGTTGTTGGTTTGTAGGTCAGATGTAACAGTCAGAAGAACCTGGCAGAGCTGTGTGTGGTGGTGCACGCCTTTAATCCCAGTATTTGGGAGGCAGAGGTAAGAGGATCTCCGTGAGTTCGAGGCCAGCCGGTCTACAGAATGAGTTCCAAGACAGCGAGGGCTCCATAGTGAGACCCTGCCTCAGGAAAAAAAAAAAGGCAGTAGCAGGTGACAGGCCTATGTCTAGGGCCTTGTTCTTCTTGGGCATATTGTTTGTTTAGACTTTTGGTAGGAAGTCTCCAAGGGTCAGTAACAAAAGGTGGAGAGGTTTTGATGATGATTCTGTAACTCTCTTTGTCTTTTGTACTGGGCCAGGGTTTACCAATCTTCCTGTGAAGGCATCTGAGGTACTTGGGAAACTCCAAGCTCTCCCCCTCCTATTCCTCTACTGGGCAAGCAAGCAGGGTTCAGGAAAGTGTGCAGGCCATCAGGACCAGCTGAGAAGTTTACCATAAAGAGCGAGGGCGGAGCAAATTCCTGCTTAGATCTCGCTCTCCAGACATCTTTCCTGCTATCTTGTTCCCATGTTTAAAGCCTCAGTTGTATTTCTAAGTCAGCTATTAACTGGAATTATGTTCCTATGCTTCAGCCATTTCCATCTATTAAACAAAGCGTAATGACACATAATTAATAGCCCACTTCAGAAAGGTACACAGCCGAATGCTTGTAAAAAACTTTGAGCTTTTCTGAGGGTGTTTTATACACACGCATGAACAATGAGATGGCTTCTCTATTTGGCAAAGAGCACCTGTATTGTGCCCATTTTATAGACAGGAAAAGTGAGCCTTAGAGGAGACGGTGTCTTGCTGAGAGTCAGAGGGTAAATTTAGCATAGTGTCTATGGAGTTTTTCTCAGACTTGTTAGAACAATGAAATATAAACTGCCCCATCTGTCTGTCCATCTGTGTGTGTGTGTGTGTGTGTGTGTGTGTACATGCATGCTTGAGTAGCACTGCTTAAACCAAATGCAGCATTTGAGGAACATGCTCCTACTTCATTAACTTCATTAGTTAAAATTCTTCATTTTAAAAGAATTGCTTGAGAAGTCCAATAGTTTCCTTCCTTCCTGTGTGCCTGCCTTTCTTTCTTTTTAAAAAAGGCTTATTATTTTTGTATATATCTGTGTGAAGTTAAATGCTGAAACTGGAGTTATAGACGGATATGAGCTTCCTGATGTGGGTGCTGGGAACTGAACCCAGCTCCTCTGCAAGAGCAGTCAATGCTCTCAACACTTGCGCCTCATTAATTTTCTTAAAGAATTTTAGAAAATGAAGGAATTCAGGGGGGAAAGTGTGTCTTTCACGGTGATCTTGGAACTGTTCTACACAAAACTATTACCTGGGAATCAGTGGGTGCTTGGGAGAAATGTTTTTAAGAATGAATACTCAAGAGAACTGAAATGACAAAGGGTGAGACGTTTCTTAGGATTCAGGTGAGTGGACTAGTCTGATGATCATTTTAAAAATAGTTGATACAGAAGAGGCAGGTACTGTCACAGCACCGTGACCAGATATCTGATGGAAGCAACTTAAAGGAAGGAAAATTTATCTTAGCTCATGGTTTCAGAGAGATTTCAGTCCATCATCATCGCAGAAAGAGTGAGTTTCATCATAGATAGGAAATATAGACACACACATGGAGGGAGGGGGAGAGAATTTTATATTCCATTTGTTCTATTAGGTCTGAGGGAATGTCCATGGACGCTGGGGTAAATTTATCCTCTGGTCTTCAGCAAGAAACCGCTCCTCTAAGGCTTACTTCTCTACTGTTCCTGTCTGTAATGTCCGTCCTGGCAGCGCCATCTGTCTTGGCAGCCGCATCCATGGTGGTGGGAGCCTGAGGCTGTAGCATGTAGCATGTTCACATGGTGGCAGACAGAAAAGAGAGAGCTACGCTGGGCGCAGAAGTGCGTGTAGGCTTCGAAGGCGCCCTCCCAGTGACCTTGTTCTGCCAGCCCCACGTCCTAGAGGTTCCCTGCCTTCAAAATAACTCCACTGGCTTGGAACCAGGTGTTCAAAACACTAGCCATTGGGGACATTTTAGATTCAATCCTAATAGGTGGTTAGTGAACCATAAGTAATTTCACTCTTTTTTTTTGTTCTGTGATAGTTTCTCAAGTTTTTATTGCTATGTCTTGAAAACATAGTAGGCTTAGAGAAATAGGTTCCTCTGTGGAGTAAAAGACTGAGCAAAATACTCCCAAGGCACTGTACTATTTAGAATGATCAGCAAGGAGACAGGTGGCCAGGGTGCCGCCTTCGCATCTTAGAAACTGAGCTAGCTAATGCAAGGGAAGCCCTTTGTGCTGGCTACTCTTCTGTCAACTTGACACAAGCTAGAGTCTTCTGTAAAGGATAAATGAGAAGATGCCTCCCTAAGATTAGGCCGTGGGGCATTTTCTTAATCAGTGATTGATAGGGCAGGCCCAGCCCATTGTGGGTGATGCCATCCCTGAACTGGTGGTCCTGGGTTCCGTAAGAAAGTGAGCTGAGGGGCTGGAGAGATGGCTCAGTGGTTAAGAGCACTGGCTGCTCTTCCAGAGGTCCTGAGTTCAATTCCCAGCAACCACATGGTGGCTCACAACCATCTGTAATGATATCTGGTGCCCTCTTCTGGTGTGCGGGCATACATGGAGGCAGAATGTCGTATACATAATAAATAAATCGATCTTTAAAAAAAAAAAAAAAAGAAAGTGGGCTGAGCAAGCCATGATGAACAAGCAAGTAAGTAGCACCTCTCCATGACCCCTGTGTCAGGTCTTGCCTCCAGGTTCCTGCCCTGCTTGAGTTCCTGCCTGACTTCCCTCGGTGATGAACTGTTACCTGTAAAATAAACCTCCAGGTTTCTCCCCAGGTTGCTTTTGGTCATGGTGTTTTATCACAGCACTAGAAACCCTAACTACAACAGTGCTCACCTGAGTGCTCCTTCCCCCAGTAGTAAACATTTCACATGTTTATTGGGTCTCTATAATGTGCCAGGTCCTCTGCTAAGGTCTCCACATGGCTCAACACATTTAACTCTCTAAATAACTCTCAAGCGAGTAAGATTATCTTTGGCATTTTGTAGACGGAGCGCCTGAAGTTCAGTGAGGTATTTTCTGAGCCTGGCGCTTTCTCCTTTGTGTTCTGCTGGGCCCCTTTCTCACCTACTCAACATATTTGAAAGCCTGGGGTCAAATACAAAGTTCTGCCTCTCATAAAATGAAAGCAGTCATTTTCTTCAGGTGTCGCCCCAAACCCTCAGCCCTGAAGCGAGCCTGGGAACACTTCACGGCAGCAAATGGAGATACTCCGCGAGCCAGCTGACTCGGACATTTCTGCTAACAGGGCTGTGGATGTGGCTCAGGGGTAGGCCTGGCAAGGTCTTGAGGTTGATCTCTATCCATAAATCCATAGAAGGAAGCTTCAATACTCTGATTTCCCCATATCACCATATCGTAAATGATTGATGAGAAGCAGCTTAGGAACAACGCAAGACAATAAACGCAGCGCAACAGAATGCAGTGCGATTCAGTACCGTGTCCAGTGTTCGCAGTTCGCAAAGTGAAATGTTCTTTCAGCAACAGAGTTGCCATTCGTGGGGAGATGTTTTACACTGCTTCAGTTTTAGATCAAAGTGTCTGCAGTGGGAAGGCTGTGTTGTCTGCAGTGCTGAGAAGGTTTGTGTGGTGACCACCGCGTTGTCAACAGCACAGCTGCAGAGCAGATAGTTCCCCTGGCTCCAAAGGACCCACTTGACCTCCCCCGTCTTATTTACCTGCCTGTGTCTCAGGCTCCCAGGCATAGTTGTGCGGGTTCTTGCAAAACCGTGGGCTGTCATTTGCATCAGAGATTTGGTGGTCAGCTTCCTTTCTGCTACAGATTTTAGAGAAATGGAGGCAATGCTTTTAAAGGAAGGTGTTATGCACAGGCATTTTTGGGAGAGTATGACTAGCTGTCATCTCTGAGTCTTCTGAGTGAGCAGGGTCCCATCCCCTTTGCCAGTGGCTGGAGCTATGAACGCTGCTCCAGTCAGCCTCTCCTGCTGAGAGTGTGCCCAGAGGGCACTTTACCCTCCAAGCTGTTTTACTTTGGAGCCGTATGTGTCTTCCTGGTGATTTCATTCCCAGGTGCACAACACATTTCTTGATTTGCATCGTCACCTGGCTTTAGTTCCTGGGCCTCTGGCTTGTGTCCTCAGTTGCTCTAATGCTCTTTGACCCTGCACTCACCAATGGAAGTGCTGACGTGTCTTTCCTTCATGGAGTCCCCGCTCACGCTTCATGTGGTGCAGGCCTTCTCATGACACTCAATGTCATCGTGGTGGTTGCTAATAATAGTGACAGGCTCCTGCTCGCTTTGTGTCAGGCATTGTGCTGAGCTGTTTATGTGTGTTATTTAACTTATTTAATTTAACCCTCGTAAACATCTCCAGGAGGCAGGTATTATATCCCATTTTCTAATAAGGAAATGGAGGCATTGAGAAATGAAGTATTACCTGAGGTCATGTAGCTGATGAGGGTCAGCCCTGTGACTTCAAAGCTCTTCTGGATTGTTATTACTGGGCTTGGGCTGCTGTCTGTGGCCCCTGAGTCCTTAGGAACAGGAACCCCACCATAGTAGACTCACTGTTTTTTGGTCCAGGCTTCTTGGGGACTGGAGTTCAGGTGGTTTAGGTAGAACTCAGTCCAAGGAGTTCCTCCATCAGACCGTGTGATTGGCTCAGGACTTGGTGCTTAATTCTGGCTGGCTCTCGGGCTCCCTTTCTGCTTTCTTTAAGAAAGGAGGTTTTCTCTGGCTCCTAGGAAAGAGTGAGTTGTCACCCAGGGGACGTGGCAGTGAACTGTGGGGAGAATGGAGACAGCCACCTTTGAAGCTCAGGGTTCAGCTGTGCTCCATGTGTCCAGGGCTTTAGACTTCTGTGAGCCAGTACATTTGTGCTATTGTTTACTTAAGTTTAATTATTTTCAGTTGACAAAATCCTCTTCAATTCTGAAAATGCAGCCTTAGCTTCCCCATTGCCACTGTCTGTCTCCAGGAGAGCATAGGCTTTCTTGGACCTTGCTGTCTGCTTGGGACCCAGATGTCTTTGATCCCTGCAGACTTTGGGTCCTATCACCCTTTGTTCTTTCCTCCTAGGTTGTCACTCCTATTCCCAGTGAAAGGAGACACCATAGCCAGCCCTTCCGTAGCACCCTCCCCTTCCCCGTAGCCCCACACACGGGTATGGGCGGGGTGAACACTGATCCATGAGTAGAATAGTAGAGAAATCTGTTCTTCATGGACATTAGGGAGTAATCACCATCCTACTCTTTGAATGGTGATCAAAGACAGCTGAGCATGGAACCCATCTGGCTCCCGGCCCTCTCTGGGCTCCTAGCCAGCTTGGACCAAAGCCTCCTTCTCGGCCCCACTTGCCTTGACTTCCCGCCTCTCTGGCCTGCTGTTTGCCTGTGGCCTTTCACCCCGGCTGTGACTCTAGACTCCATCCTTCTGCTGGCTTCCTCCCCGCAGCCCTCTGAGAGGGAGACCATGGTTCCATTGTGAATCAGCTCTCCCACACACAGCCCGAACACTCCCTTCCCCGCAGCCCTCAGAGAGGGCTACCTCTGCTACACCCAGGGCATCTCTTTCTGCCCTTCTCTTTTAGCGTTCAAGCCATTCTTGCACACACCCTCCTGGCTTCGTCTCCTACTGGCCTGTTAGTCATTCTGGTTTGATGACTTCTGTTCTTCTCTCCCAGCTCTGCCTCCCCAGCTGCCCCATCTTCATGTGTACTGCTAACTCTCTATTTGCTGTAGCGTTGTATGTGGTTGTTTGTATGTGGGGGTCTGTAATGGGAGTGGCTGGTTGTGATAAAGGGGGACTTTATGAGTGATTACCTGTAAGCCAGACCTTCAGAAACAAATAGGATTGCTGTAGGTAGCTCAACAGTTGAGGAGCTGTCCAGGCAAAGTGAACAGCTTGTGGAGAACCTAGAGATACGAAAAGGCTTGCTGGGTTACTAATGGTAGGAAAGGAAGAGAGAACCCGGTTTGATGAGGCATAATTGTATTGGCATCCTGCTGCCTAGGAGCACCAGGCCCTACCTGGTGATGGGAGGCTTACATTCTGGGATGCTAGGAGACAGTGGCTGTATACTAGCTAGGAATCAAAGTTCTCAGCCCTTTAATTACCCTGGGCATTAAAAGTCAGATAAGTTACTTCATGATAGTAAAAATGACGTACACTATATAAGCTTATGATGTTTCTCAAAGCATGTTTTATAGAATACTCCAACTCCAAGAGATGTTAATAAGGTTCAAGGGAAATAGAATGAGTGCTATGACCAAATAAAGTTGGGAAACACTGTATTTGATGTGGTTCATAGAGCATGCTTACTTATTAAATGGTCTCAGCAATGTACGCAGGAAACAGGCTTGATGTTGTTTAAGTCAGATTTTTCCAAATAAATGAACTTGGTCATTCATTCCTCTGTCCAATAAACACGTAGAAAGCACACACTATAATGGCATGGCTATACCATGCTAGCCACCATGCCCTGCTGTAGAGAATGTTGGCAGCCCATGCCCCTGCCCTTATGAGATTCTGGTTGGGCACCAGTATGTGTTGTCATCTGACAGGTTGGGAGGTGTTGGGAGGCGCTTGGGGTGGCAAAGCCCATGCGAAGGTTGCTTAAACATTCCTGCTTGTACTCTGGCGTGGAGCAATGTGGAATGACTGTCTATCAGCCTGTCTCTCTGGCCTCATGCCCTCTGTCTTGCATCAGTCTCTACGCCTCTTCACAGAGATCTTCCTGTCCCACCTGCTCTGCATGGACGGAGTACATGGCAAGGAAACTTTCAGGTCTGGGAAGTCAGTGACTCGCCCAAGGTTACCCAGGTAGTTGCCGAAGAAGAGCCAGAACCTAACCCAACTGGTTCCAAGTTCTGTGCTCATTGCGTTCTTGATCAGAAGGGGCAACTTGAAATGCTTAAATATGGAAAAAACCAGAACTCTTAAGTAGACTCAGTAGGTTGAGTGAGACTCTGCGGACGATGGCGGTTTGATCAGTGTAACACAGGGATCTCCATCACCGTCCTTACTCCTGAGTGATGAGATGACCATGTGCCAGGCCAGGTTCTTCCTATGCATTTCTTTCATTTCGCAGCCCTGTGAGGTAGTAATTACTACCCTGTTTCATAAATGAGGAAGGAAGCGCGGAGAGTGAGTATAGGATCCATTTCGCACAGTTTGTGAGGCTAGAGCCACGCTTCTCTTCTTGGCTGTTTTGAGCTCATCCCGTGTGAGGTGTAATGGTTTTTATGCTCACACTGACAGGGCCAGTGTGTCTTTTCCTCTTTCCATGTTAGTTTGCCACCTTTGTGAAAACTGAATTTCAGCCAGACTGATGTGCGTTACCAGTTCTCTCTCAGGAGGCTGAGTCAAAAGGAACACTGCAAGTTCGAGGCTAGTCAGAGCTCCTTAGTGAGACTGGTCTCAGCAAAACAAAATGAAACCAACTGTAAGACAAGCAGAAAGACAGACACCACCACAGACACACACACACACACACACACACTCAACTAAAACATACAAAATAGAACCTTCTCTCAAAAAGGATCTGATCCACTCACTGATGAACTCAGCTAGGAAGCTCTCGCACAACACATTTAATGAGTACCTAACAGTGTGAAAGAACTCTAGGAGCTGAGGATCTAGGGATGGTTGGGATGCACACACAACTTAACAACTAATGGCAAGAACATACAGCAAACATACATAGAATCAAGAAAAATTTACAGCGAGTACTAGAATGCTAAGAATGGAAATCAAACAATATAATGGACTAGACGTTTTATTTTTTAGTTATTAGTTTTTTGTTTTACTTATTTATTTAATATTTATTTTATGTGTATGAGTGTTTTGGCTGCATGTATCTATATGCACCACATGAATGCCTGGTAGAGTATTGGATCTCCTGAAAGTGGAGTTTAGAGTAGTTCGGAACCACCATGTGGGTCCCAGGAATTGAACCCAGGACCTCTGGAAGGGCAGCCTATGCTCTTAACCCCTGAGCCATCTCTCCAGCCTTCACTGATTGATTTTTTTTTTCTGAGATAGGCTCTTACTGAATAGCCCTGGCTGGACTTGATCTTGCAACCCCCCTGCTTCCCCAGTACTGGGACTGCAGGCTTGCGTCCAGCTAGTCTGTCTGGTTTAGATCTGCAATGCATCAGTTACCTTTCTTGTTGCTATGATAACAGCAGCTTAAGGAAGGGTTTATTTTGGTTTACAGTTTGAAGGTCCAGCCCATCACGGCACAGAGGACTGGTGGCAGGAGCTGGAGGACTGATCACATTACATCCACAGTCAGGAAGCAGAGAAGAGGTGATGCATGCTAGTGCCTAGCTCATTAGCATCATTTTGTTCAGCCCAGGGCTTTAGCCAGGCGGGTGATGTAACCCACAGACATGCTGGGTCTTCACAACTCTGTTCAACCTAATCTAGATCATTCCTCACAGGTGTGGCCAGGGGCTTGTCTCCTAGGTGAGTGGAGAGTCTGTCAAACTGTTGGTCAATATTAACTGTAGCAGGTAGTCAGAGCAATGCCTTTTTTGTGAAAGTGACATGTAAGATAAAATTCAAATTAGAAGGAGTAGGTGGAGTGGGGAAAGGAAGAGGAAGGAAGAGGTACAGAGATAGGAAGATAAGAAACATCCTTAGGCAGAAGGCCCATCACGTACAAAGGTTCTGCCCATGGATTTTTCAGTTGCAAGAACAAGAAGAATGGTAGTATGTTTAAGTCATGGTGGGTCAGGGTGAGGGTGATCCTAAATACAGTTGGAGTAGGAGGTACGCGAAGTTAAAGTGGCTCCTAGTGTACGCATATAACCAGGAGTGACAACATGGACATGATTCATGCTTTTAAAAGATTGTGCTGACTGGCAAATGGAGAAGCTATTACAAGGAGATAAGGAGGCAGTGAGAACCCAGTGGGGGACATTGCAGTAGTTTTGATAAGGTTATGATGGTGGCTATAGTTTTATCAGTTATCACCACAGTAATGCTGTGTAACACACATCCCCATATAAATACAAGAATAATGATTCATTGTTGCTTAGGAGATTATGGAATGGTTATCTCGTTTTGCTGATCTGAGCCAGGCTCTGTTGGTCTTGACTAAACTAACCCGTGCTGTGTGCCTGTAGTAACTGTGGGTCAGGTGAGTAGCTTTGCCATACTGCCTGGGTTTTTTTTTAACTGTTTGGGGTTGGGAGTACTGAATGTCAACTGCTTTAGCAGGACTTTGCTGGGGTAGCTCTGTTCTTTCCTGTAAGTCCACTCTACCCCTCCGAGAGCCTAGCTTGGCCTTCTTCTCAGCATTAAGGGCTGTGACATAGATCCAAGACTGGAGGTACAAACAGGCAAAGGCATCTTAAAATTGTACCTTTGGTTAAGTTTGCTTCTACCCTCCCTGTCAAAGCAGGTTATTTGAAGACCTCCATAGTCAGTGTGGGAGGGTGTTGGCAGCTGGCAGGCCCTCAGGCGAGAGGAGAACACAAGAATTTGGGGCGATGGGCATGAGTGCTAATAGAGGGAAGTGAAGGAGAGAGTTGGATACACTTAGAAAATATTTCCTATCCACAGCTTGAAGGACATGCTGAGAAATTAGATTTAAGATATGAGGGTGGGGTTGTGGGGGAGAATCAAAGAAAGCTCCTGGATTTGAGCCAAGTGGCTAGAGAGCCAATGAGGCATTTACTCAGATAGCAAAGACTGGGTCAGAAGCAGGTTTTGGGGTGTCTAGAGATCTGAGATACCTGGCAGGTTCTGAGAGAAAGATGTCAGGATTGTGGTTGGACGTAGAGATATGAAGTTCTTGAGGAATCCAGGGATGAGCAAGTGGATTTCAGAGGCATCCGTAGAGACTGAAGCATGGCATGGCATGAGAGCAACCGTAAAGAGAGTATCTAGGTGTGAAAGCAAAGCAGGCCCAAGAAGGAGTGGGGCACACACGGAAAAGTGGAATCCAGCAAAGAGGGGCTGTTTCCGTCAGTGTTCTATTGCTGCGAAGAGACGACATGCCTAAGACTACTCCTATAAAAGAAATGCCTATGGTTTCAGAGGTTTAATCCATTATCATCATGGTAGGGAGCCTGGTGTCACACAGACATGGCGAAAGAGCAGGAACTGAGAGCTTTACATCTTGATGTGTAGATCGCATGTGGGGGAGAGAGAGAGAGAGAGACAGAGAGAGAGACAGAGAGACAGACTTACATACACAGAGACAGAGCCAGCAGACTCTGGGCCTAGCATAGGCTTTTGAAACCTCAAAGCCCACCCCCAGTGACGCATTTTCTCCAACAAAACTACACCCACTCCAATAAGATTCCAATAAGACCCCATCTCCTAATCCTTCTAATTCTTCTCAAATAATTCCCTGACTGGGGACCAAGCATGCAAGCATTCGAGACTGAGAAAGTGCATCCTCTAAGACCAAAGAGATAGAGGTCGGGAGAGGCTGAGCACCGACATGTGTTGAATGCAGCTAGGATGTGAATTAAGAAGTGAGCGCTGGGTCTGGCCACAGGGACATCCTTAGTGACGGACAGGTGTACTCTGGGTAGACTGGCAGACAGAGCGTAATGGGAAGAATTTGAGGAAAGCATGTGAGGGAGACACGCTGACAGAATAGACAATCTCATTTCTCAAGGACATTTCAGAAGTAGCTTGGTACTCAGAGGTGCAGGCGGGTCAAGTGAGTGGTTCCTTTGGGGGATTGTAAATGATGTGGGGTGATTGGCAGAGAAGGTGGGGTGCACTGAGGACAGATCAAGGTGCCAGAGAAGAGGGGCTGAAAAATCAGAGTACACTTTATTCCATGTTTGACCTTCAGGTGTATTTCCACCCCATGTTTTATTGATAATTAGGAGTAAAAGTGTATGCCCACTGTTGGAACAGTTTCTGATGTCAACCTGGGTAGAGAGTGCATGAGTTCTCTTGTCCTTCTGGGCAGTTTTGGTGCCTGTGCAGTAGGCTCAGCTAACACACGCTCACACCCACAGATACACACATGTGCACACACACACTCACACACACAGATACACACACACACACCACACACACGCACATATACACACACACAGGTACACAGTTTCATATATATATATGCACACATACTTTTTCTTTTTTTTTCTTTCCTTTTTTTTTTCTTCTCCAGAGCTGGGGCTCAAATTCAGAAAAAAAAACTGTACCATTGTGCTACATTCTTTGTTTCATTCAACTACCACTACAGAGCAAAACCCTTTTTGGAATAGTGAAGTCTCCTGTGTTGGTTTGCACGAAAGCGGCCCCCTCCAGGCTCATATATTTGAGAGTGTTCCCAATTGGTCGACTGTTTAGGAGGGAATAGGAGGTGCAGTCCTGTTGGAGTAGATGTGGCCTTGTCGGAGGAGGCCAGGCCCGTGTTTTCTCCCTCTCCTTTCTCCCCTTTCCTGCCCCCCTCGCCCGTGGATCAGATGTATGCTCTCAGCCACTGTCTCAGTGCCATGCCTGTCTGCCTGCCATTGTACGTCCTACTGCGATGATCATGAAACTGTCAAATTCTAAGCAAGCCCCCAATTATATGCTTCCTCTTCTAAGTTACCTTTGTCACGGTGTCTCTTCACAGCAGTAGTAACTAGCCCTAACTAAGGCATCTCTGTAGGTCATGCTCTGTGTGTCTTGCACTGAATACTGATGCTGGTAAATTCAGCCTTAGGTTTTGATGTGGTTTACAAGTTTGGCAGATCCCAGGCAGAGCTAGGAAGGGAATATGAATTAATGTGCTACCTTCTCATTCAGGCTCTTAGACCATCATGATTTGATTTTCCTTTTTGACTGATACAAAGAACCAATGGCATCCGGTAATGCAGATTCCCATTGATTCATAGACTGGATGATCGTAGCCTACAATTCAGGATCCCAGAGAAGCTTGCGTTCTGGAGTTCCAGCTGAGCCCCGACTTCCTCCTTTTAGAGTTGTTTAAGCCGCTGTAACTGGACTTCTGAAGTGTAAAGAAGGAACTGGAGAAATGGCTCAGTGGGTAAGAGTGCTTGAAACAGAAGTGTAGGATTTGAGTTTGAACCCCTGGAACCCATGTCATAATGACAAAATGGAGGGTAGACAGAGGATCCCCAGAAGTTTATGGACTAGCTAGCTTGCATAACAACAAAGCTACAGGAGAGGCTGTCGCCAACAAGGTGGACAGTGCAGACCAACAACTGAGGTTGTCCTCTGATCTCCACATGTGTGCCATGGCACACATCCTTCACATACTCAGAGATTTTAAAAAGTATACAGACAATGTATCACAAACTGGAAATCTGAAGTGTGTTTTAGTTGAGGACAAGCAGATACTCAGCATTCTTGAGCATCTGTTTTTATTAGCCCTCTGGGAGTGTATGCACAGAGTGTGCCAGGTGGGCTGGTGAGGTCGTGTAGAAAGATGAGATACATTGCCGGAGTTTAGTAATGACCTTGGAGAGGCTTTGTTCCATGGCCTCAACTCCACTTTATTGTTTCACTATTTTAAAACACTTGCGTCTTAGAGTGTGGACTGAAAAGCCACACCTTTGCTGGTCTTGCTTGCTTGCTCCCTTTCTTTTTTGTAATTTTAAAGGTTTACTTTACGTATGTGAGTGTTCTGTCTGCATGTATGTATGTGTACCATGTGTGTGCCCAATGCCTTTGGAGATCAGAAGAAAGCATTGGCTCCCCTGGAACTGGAGTCATGGGTAGTTGTGAGCCATCATGTGGAATCAAACCTGGGTCCTCTGTAGAAACATCTTCCAGCTCCTCAGAGCTTTCTGATCTGCTGGAAGTAACACTGAAAAGAACACCTACCTGCCAGGCTCTTATGATTCTGACCCCTAATAATCAGAGATTTCCTAGCTCTTGTTAGTTAGGAGGAAGACAAATGAAGCCACGAAACAGGACTTGAATCAGATGAAGTTTTTCGCAGGCCAGATGATTCAGGCCTGTAAACCCTACTTGTGAGGCTGAGGCAGGAGGAGTTGAGGTTTGAGACCTGCCAGGGCTACAGTCTAAGTTCAGAGTCAGCCCGGACAAAGTAGTGAAACCCTGTCTCAAAATAAAAAGCTTTAAAAAAGACCAGAACACGTACCTTTCAGTGGTGGAATGCTTGCCTAGCCTGAGGATTGGTCACCAGCGCCGCAGTCAACCAATTAGGTGGTGTTGGAATGTGTGAATACTGTGGTACTTCCAGTGGGAGCTCTGGGTCTCCGAGACCGGGGGCCTTCAGCAAGGCCCATTACAACAGACCCAGACCATCAGCAAAGCACACATATTAGCCTTTTCCAAATTGACAGATATGTTTCAATGACACTATGTTTTATTATCTTCAATGTTTGATTTAATTTCTTGTCCCATAGGAAGAAAACCATGAATGTCTCTCCTTCCAGTTTTTGTCAAGAATAAAATTGGGATAATACCTAGCATATCTATACCAAATATCATATTACCTGTTTTCTATATTTTATGTTACCTATTTTTTCTGTTTTATTGCCATTTCTGAGTTAACCAGAAAGTAAGCTGTCTTGCTCAGCCAACATAAAAATGCCCTTTCCAAGGCGTCCCTAACTAAGCCTCTATCAAGTGTTAATATCTGAAGTAGTCTGGTGGGGAATGCTTTTGTTATTTTTGGCCAAATCCTGTTGAAAATATCGGGCAGCAGCTTTCATTTCTGTTAATGTCCCCATCAGCAGATTTCCCCTTGGAATTCAGTAATGGGAAGTTTTTCTTTTGATAAATTGGTATCATAAAAAAGATCACAATTTTCTGAGGCGCATGGCTGTTTCTCCTCTCCTCCCCTCCCCCAGATTTGGGGAAGTTCCAGTTTCAACAATCACAGTTCTGAGTTCTGGCTATCAGGGTGGAGCAGAATTGTTGCCTGTGTGAATGGGAGAAGAGGGAATTCAACTCTGTGGGCCAGCCAAGGAAAGACAGAGAGGAAAATGCCGATCAAAAGAATGGCGGTGATTCCATTCCGTGGGTGAGCGAATGCCCCAGAGCGCGAGAGCACTCTCCTGGCCCTCCCCCCGACCTGCCACGCCCCATCTCAGTTGGCAGGGCTTCTCATCAGTGTCTGCTGATGCCAGGTGTGGCTATTGTGGTTCAAGGCAAATGCCTTTTCACGCAGACTGCCTCCAAAGCCTAATGCAGTAACTACTGTAAGGCGAAACCAAGAAAACAGACTTGTGATTTCCTCTGGGCTACCTTGTTTGAAGAAATAAACCCAGGTCTCCCATTTCTCCCACCATCCTTCTGCCCCCGGGCTCTCACCTCCCTTCTTGACTCAGTTGGGCCATTTATTTGGTTTTGACCAGTGGCGCAGGAGCTCACGGAAAGTATCAGAGGCGTGGATGTGTGTTTCTTGGGTCTTGGTCTCTCGTAATTTGAGGCCCATATGAAGAAGCCCAGCATGTTCCGGCTTTCAGCCTTCAGGTGCCCAGCCAGGACTGCTTGTCTGTACAGTTTGATGCTAATGCTACTTGTAGAGTATTTTTATTTACTTATCAAATTTATTAATTGATGGTGTGTATGTGGGTGGGGTGTGTGTGGACCACGGTGTTGTTGTAAAGGTCAGAGGACAATTAGAGAGAGTTGGTTCTCTCCTACTTTGTGGGTCCCGGGGATGGAACTCAGGTCATGGGGCTTAGGAGAAAAGCCTTCACCTGCTGAGCCATCTTGCCAGCCCCATGTTTTGAACACTTTATTTTTGACAATTGCATACATGTACAGAATGTGTTGAGATCATATTAGTCCCATTACCCTGCTTTCTTCCACTCTTGCTGGCCTTCCTCTTTTCCCCAAATAGTCCTTCTTCTAACCCCCATGTTACACTGTGGTTTTTTTTATTGCAATGGTCACATCATACCCAGAAGACAGCATTTCATAGTGTCTCCATCCTCCAGTCCCTACAGTCTTACCACCACCATCTCTGTGACATCCCCTCTTCCTTGGAAGCAGTTATGTAAATCTTGTTTACGGTTAAACACTCAGCAGCCACTTTTTCTCAGTATGTTGACCAATTGTTAGACTTTTTATTGACTGACACCCTCAAAACAAAAAGAACCCTCTCTGACCCAGGCTGAGGACAAAGCACATGTCTATGGGTATGACTCTTTGTTTTTGCTCTTACCAAACGCTGGTAGAATTTCCAGTAACTTCTGGACAGTTCTGCCCATGCGGGCTGCTTAATCCAGAGATGGAACATCTGTCTCCACTGTGGCCTGTGCCTTCAGGGAAACCAGGCAAAGCTCATTACTGCATTCTGTTCTACCATGAGTGCAGAAATATAAGCTATGTGTTCCACTCGATTTTCTTCTTGCCAACTTGATCTCTAACTCTTTTACTTTTAATTCTTCTCAGTATGTTGTTTGCATGCTGTACATGTGCTTCTTTATCTTAAAATTCTTTCCTGGAGAATAAATTCAGTTGCATGCAACACACCATTTGCATCATTCAGAAGGGTGCAGGCCAGTGGCTTTGAGTCTCTCCAGGATATGCAGCCATCACTACTATCCAAGCTGTCAAGACAGCTGTTACCCCCTCCCCAAAGCTACCTCCCACCCTCAAATTTCCCCTCTTCCCTTCTAATTAGTAATCTGCTTTCTGCTGGTGTGCATTTATGTTTTCTGGACATTTCATCTACACAGAATCGGCACACTCTGTGGTCCTTCGTGTCTCACTTCTATTGTATAATGCTTTCAAGATACGAACTGTTATCACGTGTCAGTATTTCATTCCCTCTGGTGGTCAGATACTAGTCCATCACATGGCTATATAGTGTTTTGCTTGTCTCTTCATCCGTTGATAGCCCTTTGGGGGTGTTCCTGCTTTTTGGCTATTGTTGGCAGTGCTAATCTGAGCATTCACGTGCAGTTTTTGTATGAAAATGTTTCAAGTCTCTTAAGTAGATATCTGAGTCATATGGTAACTCTGCGCTTCACATTTGAGGAACTGCGCCAGGTCTTTCACAGCGTCTGGGCTCCTTTACATTCCAGCAGCAATGTGGGGGATTCTGACTTCTCCATGTTTGTATGAATTCTCCCCGTTTCTATTTTCTTTCTGTTTTTAGCCATCGTGATATGTATGAAGTGGCATTTTCGGGACGTTGATTTGCATTTCCCTGCCGGCAAATGATGCTGAATATTGTTTCATCGCTTATTGGTCATCTTTGGGATTTTTTGGAGAAATGTCTGCTCAAGACTGTAGCCCACTGTAATGTGTTTGCTTGCTTTGAGACAGGGTCTCATTGCTTTGCCCAGGACCGCCTTGAGCTCTTGGGCTCCAGCATCTTCCTCCTGTCTCCACCTACCGTATGCGAGGATATTTGGTGTGTGCTACTGTTCTTGACTTCATTATTCATAAATTGGGTTGTTTGGCTTTTCTTTTCTTTCCCTTTCCTTTCCTCTCCTTCCTTCTCTTTCTCTCCCTTCTCCTTTATTTTATTTTGATACTAAGCCTTGAAGCATAGGCCTTATGCATGCTATGCTGTACACCTGTGCTATGAATATTTAGTTATTAATTTAGAATATCTTTTGTTTATTTATTTGGTGATGACTTCCTCCTCTCCCTCCCATGGAGTCCAGTTAGTGCTTCCTGCTGGAATAATGACTGATCTTGTTGACTTGATTCTTGTGCAGATGACCATAGCTTCAGTGACTTATGAGCACAATGGCCAGGCCATGTCTTGAAAACAGCACATCACAGTGTTCCTTTTCAGCCTAATTCATATACTCTTCTGTTTCCTGAGCCTTGGCATGGAGTGGGGCTGGAGAGGGGGGTTGATACAGATGTTTCACATAGGGCTGAGCAATCAATAGTCACATTTTCTCAGCAGTGTGTGTGTGTGTGTGTGTGTGTGTGTGTGTGTGTGAGAGAGAGAGAGAGAGAGAGAGAGAGAGAAAGAGAGAGAGAGTCAGTCTCTCACTGAGTTTTGTAGGCTGAGTTGGGAGGCTGAGGCAGATGGATCTCTTGAATTTGAGGCCAGCCTGGTCTACAGAGAGAGTTCCAGGACAGCCAGGGCTACACTGAGAAACAGTGTCTCAGAAAAAAACAATCAGACAAATGAACTAACAAACTTCCCAAAACCAAATCAACCAACCAAATAAAAAACTTGTGTTTAGTTTGAGGTAATGGAAATTTATACCTATGCTTCTTTTAAGAGTTGTGCAATTTTATTGCTTTCATTTCTTATGTGGAGTAGGGATTCAACTTCATTTTTATCCAACTGCTTCTGTACGATTTATTAAAAAGATTATTCTTTCTTCATTGACACTAGTTAAAAATCAATTGGCCATAGGTAAGTTTTTTTCTGTACCCTCAATTTTTCATTATTAGGAATATATGGTGGTTTTAATAGTATAACGTTAATTGTATTCTCTTTGCTCGTATTTATTCACATTAATGTCTCCCCGCATATCTCAGTGACTATAGTAATGCTACAGAAATTAAGACACAGGAGTGACACTAACTGCAAGCACTTCCATGGCACATACATGCCGGGTATTGTTCTCACTGTTTTACATTTATTAGCTCTGTTAATAAAATTGAACATTGAATATGGTATAGCTTTAGGGTTACATGTGTATGTGTTTAAAAGTTTATTTTTTCTTAAGAATTATTTTGGGAAGATACCCATTAATATTAACCTTTGATTCCTCAAATTATGATGAATAGTATGTTTCCTTTTCTTCACATGTAATCTGTTAATAAATATACATTATCATATATAAAGTATAATATATGATAATATGATATATAATATTCTACATACATATATGTAGAGGGAGGAATATTTGGGAAGAGAGACTATAGCAGTGGGAGAGGGATAAGAACAGGAATGAACTGGGTGGTGGTAGCGCATGCCTTTAATCCCAGCACTTGGGAGGCAGAGGCAGGCTGATCTCTGTGAGTTCAAGCCCAGCCTGGTCTACAGAGGGAGTTCCAGGACAGGCTCCAAAGCTACACAGAGAAATCCTGTCTCAACAAAAACCAAGTGGGGAAAATAAGAATGGGAATGAATGTGAGAAAACAGATTAGATACTCATAACAGTGTCCCGATGTAGCCCATCATTCTGTACAACTGGTACATGCCAAAATGAGTACAGAAGCCAACTATGATGTTAATAATAGCATGGGTGTTTGTCAAGTTTGCTTGGGCTTTAATGTCTCTCAGTAGAAAGGCTGGATCTGGCGATTTCTGGTCTGGGCGTGGCTGGGCCTCACAATCCATGTTGGGGTACCATGCCTCACTGTCACATGTGGTAGCAGCACAGAAGCAGGGTGCAGGGAGCCCTTTATGGCATCACATCAAAGTCCATAGGACTGTAAGCCCAGTGGAGAGGAGGCCTTCCCTGTGCGTTTTTTTTGTCTGTTAACAGTGCCTGGTACAGAGTACAGTTGCAGCAAAGTGTTTATTGAAGCACAAAGGAGCAAATAAACCCAGCATTATAAAGGACTCATTTGGATTTTGTTCTAAGTAGTGGAAATGGTTTTCTCTCCCTTAGGACTCTTTGTACTTGAGTAAGAATGGAGGGGATGGAGTATTAAAATGGGACATATTTAAACTAATACAAGCTGTTTTTACTGCTGGTGCTTCTTCAAGCCACTGTGCATATCTCAGTGCTAAAGCCTTGGCCTGACAGTGCCCTGTTCCACTGTATTCCATGGATGGCAACTTACTAGAGTTTTTATGCCTAGCCCAGGTGCTACCTTTTTTTGTTTTGTTTATTTTTTGAGAGAGACTTGTCAGAAACCCATACTGGCCTGATGCAGCGCATGATGCCTGTCTGTGCTCTATGCGCTACCATACAGTTTGCGAGCTTCGGGTAAGGGGCTGGAGGTTGAAACACACAAAGACACACAGAGACAGCACAGACAGACAGAGACACAGACCTCTAGTCACTGGTAAGAAGCCCTTTATTCAATAGCACCATGGAGGCTTATATGCCCAACAGTCAGGTGGGCCAACAGGTGAAAACCTTATCCTCTGATCCTCAAGGCAACACGTGCTCATGAAGCAGAGCTGGTAAACAACTTTGACACAGCTTTCAGTAACTCAAATCACAAGGAAAGGAAAGATCTCTAGCAGGGAAGAACAGCTGGAGGCCAGGACTCCAAATGGTCCCAACAGCCTGAGACTCACTCTGTAGCCCAGGCTGGTCCTGAACTCTTGTCAATCCTCCTGCCTCCATCTCTGCAATACTAGGATAGAAATGTACATCACCACTCCCAGCTCCTTGGCATCCCCTTTACTCCTGATCTTCTGCCTTAGCAGAAGCTGTCTGTGGTCTAGCACAGGGTAAATAAATCGCTAGCTTTTGCGATATCTGCTCCTTTTCCTAGGCTGTGAGTGGCTTCATCTAATGGCTCTGTCTAATGTTTTATTTTGTCTTCCAGAGCCCAAGAACATAGCTAGCACTCAGCCAGTGCTCAGTTAGCAGTTGTTGAGTGTATAAATGTGAACCAGTTCATAGTAAACATATGGCAAGAGCCAACTTAGCAATGGTTGCCCAGCCATTTGCTTATGTCTAAGACATGCATTGCCTTGTTTGTTCCTACGAAAGTCCTTTAAGGTTGGTACCACCATCCTCATTATTCTCACGAGTGGCAAGATAGCACTTAGGGAGTTAAGTAATGTACACGAAGTTCTGTGAAGCTAAGGTCTGAGTCATGTTCATCAGCTCAGCCGTTCCAGGTGCTTCCACTAATTCTTGCTCCTTAGTTCACTAGGAATAACTGGCAGAATGAGGGAATGGAGGGTGATACCAGGACAAACGTCTTCAAGATAATGTTCAGAGAACCATTGCTTCATCAACAGCTGGTTCTCTTAGAAATCCAGTCATGGTGGTACATATCCATAGTCCCATCCACCTTGGAGGCTGAAGCAGGAGGATTGCTACTTAACTTTAAAAATAAAAAAAGAACCTTTTTGGTCTTTCAATATATGAAAGGATACATGCTTGCCTTCTAGGTGGTGATTTCCCTGTTTAAATCAGTAGCTCTCTTGGGAGCCAGTAGGTTTCTAGCATATTGAGCTAGAACAATGCTCGAGATCATTGGCTTCAGCCTGTACATCTTCCAAAGAATATCACAGAGGCCCCAGAATCTGTGAGTTTTGCCTTCAGTGTTCTTGTTTATCTAGGACAGAGGGGGCTTCTTTCACCCGCGAGCCACCGCATTGTTAAAGGGCCTTTCAGAACAGCACCCGGCACAGGATGCTCCATTAAAGGATCTGCACAGCACAGGCCTGACTCCCAGGAGCATCTCAGAGAAGACGCAGTCCGCTGTCAGTTGGAATTCCTAGATGCTGACTGAAAATGCGGATGGGTGTTTGCCGTACAAAGACTGCCAGCTGATGGTGAGGGTCAAGTGACCTTTAGCTTCATAAAAGAGTTTTCCTTTGTGTCTGTCCAGTGACAGCAAGAGACACAAAAAACAGTGAAGGCTCTAAAGCAGACACTTTTGTTACCCCTGAGTTTCTGGTTCTGAAGTAATACACAAAGGCCATATAGTAATTGCTAAATGCCTACTTGTTCCAGGCCAGGCTCTGATGGCCGTGCCATGTTAAATGTGTATTCTTTTGCTTAATTTATGTGAGAACAAGTAGTCAGACTTGAAAACACATTTTTGAGAAATCGGTGTGAGACAGAATGAAAACTTACATATCCCATTGGTTTCATTCCTCTGATTTGTCCAGCTCCTCCCCACCCCCAACCCGCCCAACTCCATACCATTTCTTTCTCTGCCTGTCTCTTTAGGAACAGGCAAACAAAAAGACCAAACAAACCAAAATTAAAAACAAAGCAAAACAACAAAAACTAAAGAAAAACACCAGAAACACCAGACAGACACAAACACACATACATATCATAAAAACACAAAAATTGAAGACCATAATATACAAGCAAAAGATCAGTAACCCTCCTCCCTCAAGACCCCGAAATACCCAAACAGAGCAAAGCCATGTGAGATAGGAAGTCTACAAAAACACGCTGTGCTCATTTTTGTGTTGGTCATGTACTTGCTGGGTGCAGGGCCTGCCTTTAAGTGTGGTTTATCTACACCACAGTGAGACTTCCTTAGAGAAAACGAAATTTTCCTTTGTAAGTGGATGTCTTGCTCAGGAATGGAAGCTCCTGTCCACTTCCTCCTCTCAGTCATGAGACCTCATCTGGCTTGAACCTGTGCAGACCTATGCATGCTGCCACACTCTAATCCATGATAGTCTTGTGTCTGGAAGACACTGTTTCCGGGGCATCATCTACCATCTATGGCTGCTGCCGATTGTTCTGCCTCCCCTTTAACAGAGATTCATGAGCCTTGTGAGCATAAAAACACTCCATTTAGGTCTGACCGGCCCAGGGTCTCTCACTCGCTGCACGCTGTCCAGTTGTGGGTCTCTGTGTAAATTCCTATCTACTGCAAGAGGAAGAAGTTTGCTTATAAGAATTTCATAGTGTACTAGAAAAAAACTGGGCATAATTTATTTTATCGAATAGGTGGTGGATTCTCAAATCATGGAATTTTAGACTATAGCGGCAGAACGTGATACAGAGATTTAGGTCAGGTAATATGTAAATGGGAAAAATGCCCAGCCTAAGGACTTTGTATATTAGCAGATGTTTATGAGTGACAGGATGTTTTTGCTTTGGGGATGGCAGTAGAAGTATGGGGGTGGTGGTAAATGGAAAGTCTTATGGTAATTGTTCAGGCCTTTCCCCCACCCTGGAGGTTCTGTGGATCCTCCTCCATTCTGTAATAGCTCCAGTGTCCTGGGTTTGTTTCGCTCTCAGCATTTGTCCCATGTGTCTGCATATTTTTCCTCCACAGGAATGCATTTGGATCCTAGAATTAAATCCAAGTGAAAAAACGCTTCTAGTCAGTCTCTTTTCCTTTCAGCCCCACGCTTGGGCTGCCTCTGCTTTAGAAAGTGAAGAAGACGTGGAATTAAAAGTCACTATTTTTTTGTTTGTTTGTTTTTTCGAGACAGGGTTTCTCGGGTTTACGGTCTTAGCTGTCCTAGAACTAGCTCTTGGAAGCCAGACTGGCCTTGAACTCACAGAAATGCGCCTGTCTCTGCCTCCCAAGTGCTGGAATTAAAGGCGTGTGCCACCACTGCTTGGCTAAAAGTCAGTATTCTTTAGCTAAGGCCCTTGCTTCTCTGTTTAGCTTCATTCTTATAGTAGCAAAATAGTAAAAAATGAAAACTCATCCCAGAGTTTAAGTATTATGTATCCAATATTAAAACTCAAAAACTACTACCAAAACATTTGAAAATGAAATAGTAAAAACACGCCTTTCTTTCTTTCTTTCTTTCTTTCTTTCTTTCTTTCTTTCTTTCTTTCTTTCATCCTTTCTATCTTCCTTCTTTGTTTTTTTAAGACAGGGTTTCTCTGTGTAGCCCTGGCTGACCTGGAACTGACTTTGTAGACCAGGCTGGCCTTGAACTCACAGAGATCCACCTGCCTCTGCCTTCCATGTGCTGGGATTAGAAGCATGTGTCACCACACACCGTAAAGCCTGCCTTTTCTTATGTATGGTTCCGATTGACACTCGATACACTTTAGAAGGAACTTATATGTCAGGATGTGGCCATCAAGATTGACACCTATTTTCTTCATGTGTTTGCTGTCTCTAACCTCCTGTAAGCATTCTGCTAATATGCTATTTCCTCGCTGAAGTGATTCATTATACTCTGAAAGGGGGTAATGAGGTACTCTTTGGTTACTCCAGCCTGGAGAATATTTGGGGTTAGCAATAATTCCAATATACTTCATGTCAGTCACTCTTATAGCTCCCATAGATTTCAGTACCCTTCTTTCTTTTTGAGTTTATTTGCACAGATCATGTCTTGTTCGTTTTTGTGACCAGCTGTGTGCCTCATGAGTGGCTCAGCGTGCATCCTGGATATGCAGTGCACGTCAGAATGAGCGATTATACTTAAGTCTGAAATCATTCCTGTGAACAAATGGGCTCATGAGTTGAGCATGGAGGAAAGATGGACGAGGGGAGAGGGAGTAGCTGAAGAAGGGTGGGAACTGGCAGGGGTTTCAAGATGAGCAAAGTGAGAATGGTTTGATCAAGACCAGCCAGTGTGCCCTGGCTATCTGCTACCAGGTCACTTGTCCTCAGCACTTTGAATAGGAGTTCGCATCAATCATTGCCCACTGCAAACAGAAGCATCTTTGACCAAGGGAGATTCAGCGCTTCTGCTCCTTTGATCACGAGTGCTATGAAAGAGTGTACTGATGTGATGGGCTGCTCTAGTAACTACTTATTTTTTTAAAACTTATTCTTCTCAGACAGAGCTTTGATGATGAATGGAGTTCTAAGATCTGTTGGCTGCAGGTGCCGCATCCTGAAACTGAAGCATTAGTCTTGCCCTCAGACTATCTGCAACACTGAACAGGGATATAACTTTGGTGGTTTAAGTGTGTCGCTGGTGAGATGGTGACATTATTTTTCCGTTGTCTGCTTCAGAATATTAGTGTTCAAAGTCTGGTAAGGTCTGTTTTAAGCTTTTAATAGCAGCCGAGGTAAATGGTAAAGTTATCTTTAGCTGCAGTGCAACAAAGACAAAGGGGACTTCTTTTGACAGTTTAGTTTTATGCAAAGAAGCTATTTGTAGCCAGGCATGGTGGCACATGCCTGAAAAAACCCAGCATTTATGTGGCAAAGGTAGGAGAACCATGAATTCTAGGCCAGCCTGGACAACATATTGAAACCCTGTCCCCTAGTGAAACTAAAAAATGTATGTGTAACCGAGTTCTATGATATTTGGCAGATAAACTGGAGTATTTGAGCATACTCTTACCTTCATCAAAACCTCCCCAACTACAAATTATGATATTCCCATGGAAGGCTGTGGAATCTAGACCAACACAGGGAAGGAAGCTGAAGACATAGTTCCCTAGAAATAGTCATCCGTGTCCTGGCACCTGTGAAACCCACAAGGGTGAACAAAGCACAGAGCAGCCCTTTTCACAGGAAATCTGTGCTATTGGTTCCTCCTTGAGAGGAGACCACTCCCTTGCATTTTAGGGATCGGCAGGTTTCTTCTTACTCAAAGGGTGTCTGTGTGGCCATCTGAAGATGAATCCAGTTGTTTTCCATAATCTTGCTGACTGAGGCAGTTCAGAGCTCAGTAGCCTTTCCTTCCCCTCTGCTTTTCTTTCTTGGAGAGTTCCGTGAGCAGGACTGGGGCCGTGAGCGGGACTGGGGCCGTGAGCAGGACTGGGGCCGTGAGCGGGACTGGGGCCGTGAGCGGGACTGGGGCCGTGAGCGGGACTGGGGCCGTGAGTGGGACTGGTGCTGTCGGTAGGCTTGGTACCGTGAGTAGGATTGGTGCTGTGATCAGGATTGGTGCTGTAGCTCCTGGGATTAAAGCCCTGCTCTTGTTCTCAGTTTGTGAGATGCTTTAGAAAACTGTCAACAGAAGGGGATGATGTGATGCTTATGAAATACTTGGTAGATTGGACAGTGTCAACATAGAGCAAAACAGTAAAAGAAAGCAAAAACCATGCCTGGGCTGGTGCTATGTGCCCGTAGTGCCAGTCACATAGGAGGCTGAGTCGGGAGGCTCTCTTGAGGGATGGGAATTCAAGACTAAGTAGGCACTATAAGGGGAACTTATATCACAAAACAGGTAAAATTTAATCATGATGTTTATGATCTTAATACATTTTCTGTGTAAAGGACCATTCTTCCGTGGTTTGTTCACCTTTCTGTATTTCGCAGGTACCACTGTCACTATCAAAATGTCATTGGTGACCTTTCAGGACATGGACGGCTATTTCTAGGGAAATCTGTCTTGAGCTTCCTTCCCTTTGTTGGTCTAGATTCCATAGCATTTGACCGATACGAGTATCACAGTTTGTATTTGGGTGTTTTTGTAGACTTTTTTTTTCCTGATTCATTGGCAGTAAGATGCTCTGCCTCTTGAGAAGAGAGAACACACATCAGTTACTCCACTCTTTTCTAATGTTTTCTGACTGTCAGAGATGATCATGTTTATTTTGTCAACCTTTTTAGGAACAATATATCATTTTAAACAAAAATTATGTTGATTGGGGTTGGGCTTCTGTTCTTGACTAGTCTGAGAAAATCAAAATGGAGTCACTTTTCCTATGGTGCCACATAATCGACCCGAAGACTTTAAGTAAGCATGCAGATTTTTTTTTTAAGCATGCAGATCTTTCAGCAGTCTAGCTTTCCTTGAGAACAGGAGATTCTAGTTGGTCTGGGAAAGTGTCCTCTTCGCTTTAACTCTTACTAAGATAATTAACCAGAATGAGAAAGATCTCAGTGTTGTAATTTTAAATCTGTCGATTGGCTTCCGTGTCCCGCTGATCTAAGTCCATCCTTCTACAGTTTCCTGAGGGAGCTCTCACCCTATTTCACAGAACAGAGTTTGCCTCACTCAGCAGTATCACAGAGAGCCAAATTGATCTATCTAACTCTATCTCTTGGTAACCTCTTGATAATGGGTGGCACCTCGTGTTACTCGATATTTCAAGTTTATGTTCTATTCCACTTCCTCTTCCACCTCTGTCACCACCGAAGAGAAGAGAAAGTGGCTCTCTTGCACAACCTACTCTCCCACCCACACGGAAACACACTTCCTGCCATTTATAATTGTAGCAAGAATATTGCTTATTATTTACATTATTGTGATGCTATGGGTATTATCTGTATAGCCAGGCTTGGAATGTACTGTGGTTGCTTTTGTATGCCTTTTCTGTATGATTTCTTAAAAAAATTTTCCAGGCATTAGTTAGTTTTATTTCTTATATTGATTATGTGTAGCTAACTTATTATTTTTAATTGTTTGGATAGGATGTGCTATTCATTTTTTTGGTTGTTGTTTTTTGTTTTTTCGAGACAGGGTTTCTCTGTAGCTTTGGTGCCTGACCTGGAACTAGCTCTTGAAGACCAGGCTGGCCTCAATCCGCCTGCCTCTGCCTCCGGAGTGCTGGAATTAAATGTGTGCACCACCACCGCCAAGCTTACATTTGTTTCCCCATTCCTCTTCCTTCCTCCCCTCCCCTTTCTAGCTAATTTATTAGGAATTTCCCCATGCATTCAGTTTTATCTTCTAGAAGAATTCTTCCCAGGAGCCTGGTTCCTTTGGACAGGCTGGTCCCTTTGCTTGCTGCTCTCTATCATCTTGAAATGTCATTTCATTCTATCTTGGAATTTCCCTTCATTGTGATGGGAGATTGGGAGGTCTTCTTGCCCTTTTCTCGTGTTAGAATCCTTGATTCCAGAATTCTCTGTGTGTTTATTGCCTTATTTGGTAGGTATTATCAGGTAGTTTTCCAGAAGAGTAAAGAGGAGGCAAACAATTCAGAACCTTGCGTGGATGAATGTTGTACTAGTTATGATCCTATACTGCTATTGGTAGTCTGCTGAGTATAGAGTTTAAGTTAGGAATCTATTGTCTTCTGATGATGCTTCTTCCATTTTCTCAGTTTCCAGTTTCTTCTAAGTGGAAACCGTATGTTTCTGAGCTGCCAGGATTGCTTGTGGTGATCACCACTCTGAATTTTGATCTTTTCTATTATTACATACTTTTAAGCTTTTTGAATCTTCTGTTTATTTCCATAATTTTGAAATTTTATAAGATGTAGCTTGACTTGGTCATATTTTAATCTGGATATAACTTTTATTTTGGCAAAACTCTCTTAATTTTTTTTTAAAATTTCTCTTCCCATTGTTTTATTCCAAACTCCTGAGTTTCACACTCTGGGCCTCTGGTGGGCTTTCTAACGCTGTTGTGTTTTCTTCCCAGTTCATTGTCTGCTTGGTTTTCTGTTTTATTTCTTGTATTTTAACTCTTCTGAGTTTTTAATGTCTGCTCCCTTGATGTCCAGTGCCCACTCCCACCCCCTCGGAACACATTTTATTGCTTATTTTTGCTATGTCTCCACCTTGTGTCAAATGTGTTCGATATTAAGATCTTTCTGGAATTCTTTGGTAATTCTAAGCTTTCTTTCATTTTGTGTTTGGGGTTGGGCCTTGTTGGCACTGGGCCTGACTATAAGGTGATGTATTTGAGTTTTCTTCTGGGAAGAACACCCTTGTGCCTGGTTTCAATAGTGCTAGTTGGGTCTGTTTTGAATCCAATGTTCTGGACCACATGGCATGAAAGAGCTGGGTGATCAAAATTTACTTGTATGTGTTTAGACCCTTTGACATTAGTTCCCATGGTACCCCTCCCTCTGCTTAGACCCTTTGACATTAGTTCCCATGGTACCCTGACCTCAGGTTAGACCCTTTGACATTAGTTCCCATGGTACCATGACCTCAGCTTAGACCCTTTGACCTTAGTTCCCATGGTACCATGACCTCTGCTTAGACCCTTTGACCTTAGTTCCCATGGTACCCCTGCCTCTGCTTAGACCCTTTGACATTAGTTCCCATGGTACCCCGGCCTCAGCTTAGACCCTTTGACCTTAGTTCCCATGGTACCCCGGCCTCAGCTTAGACCCTTTGACGTTAGTTCCCATGGTACCCCGGCCTCAGCTAGACCCTTTGATGTTAGTTCCCATGGTACCCCTGCCTCAGGTCTTCATTTCTCTCAGGATAGATCTTCTGTCTTAAGTTTCATGAAGAAAAAAAATAACAAAAAAACCTTTAGTTTTTCCTAGAATTGAGAATGGCTATCTATCTAGACTTATGACACAGAGGAGTGAATATGTTTTATGTCTTAAATAGACCTGCAAAAAGTTCTCTTGGGGCTGAGCATGGAGGTGCTTTGTGAGTTTGAGGCCTACATGACTTACATTGAGAGTTCCAGGCCAACCAGAACCACATAGTGAGAGCCTATCTCACCCCCTTCCCCAGAAAAACTAGTTCCTTCCTTTAGAGAGTTTGTGAAGTAGCTCAGTTGGTAAAGTCTTCGCTGTGAAATTATCAGGGCCTGAGTTCTGTTCCCCAGAATCTACAGAAAAAGTATAGAAGTGCACACCTGCTACCCAAAGCTGGGGAGACAGAGACAGGCAGATCTCTGAAGCTTGTTGGCTCGCCAGCCTAGCGTACCAGTGAGCTCTAGGTCCTGTGAGAGACACTGTTCAAAAAGTAAGGTAGAAATCAATTGATAAAGGTAACATGTTAATTGCTGGCCTCTGTTGTACCCACATCCTTATATGAACACATTCTCTCTCTCTCTCTCTCTCTCTCACACACACACACACACACACACATATGCATGCACACACGCACACATGCTTCAGTTTCTTCTTTACCACTTCTTCTAGGGCTCCTGGATTTGTTGACTTAATTTTTATACTATCTAGAGCTTTTCTGGTATAAAATTATTTGTTTCCAGGAGCATCTCTGTTCCTCCTTTTGTTAGACCTACCATGTACTTGTCTTCTAGTTTCTGAAATTTTGGGTTTTTTTTTTAGTATCTTTTTCTGGTTTCTACTTTTGAGTGTTAATTTCTTTTTAAATTTTTTATTTATTTCTAAACTTATTAATTTTTTAAATTTATGTGTTTGTGTAGGAGGGCAGTATATGTGCGTGTGAATGCAGGTGGCTGTGGAGACTAGAAGAGGCTGTTGAATTCCCTGGAACCACAAAATGGGTGCTGGGAACCAAACCTGGGTCATCCTCAAGAATAGTACAAGCTCTTAACCGCTAATATATCTCTTCAGTCCCTCAGAATGTTAATTTCTTAGTAACAACAAGTAATCTTGATAGTCTTCCAGGACGGCAGTGGGTATATTCGGCCACTTTAACTGGACGTTTCCGTGAGTAGAGATATACTTCCTTTCTACCCTACAAAGGACAATAGCTTTGGCCGGCCAGAATTTTCCATTGACCTATGAATTATTACCAGGCAGTGGATTTGTGTGGTGTGGAATAGTACGAAGAGTCCTTCATTTGGAACCAGGAGAGACTTATTTTTCTCGATCTTGGTCTGAGATACTTTGGGCAAGACGCCTAATTGAACGTTAGTTTTCTAATTTGTGATGCAAAGGGGGTGATGGGTGAGATCTCTTTCAGCTCACATGGGTATGATTCTGTATAACTTTGAGTCTCTCAATAAATCAGATTGCCTGGTTCCCTCCTCACCCTGATGTCATTAAACTGCCGTTTCTCTTATCTCTGGTGTTGGGCTCTTAGGCTTCTAGAACTGCAGTAAAGCCATGCTCTAGCTGCCCTCCAGTGCCTGCCGAAAGTCTGTGCGCTGTTGGGGAGCAGAAGGGTTGCTCTTTGGATCAGAAGACACATGCTATACACATGTGTCTAGAGCCTAACTTGCTTCTCCCCTGGTAACCTTCCCTAAGGAGCCATTTTCTTCCCTTCCTGGAAACTTCTTATAAAAAAGATTTCTAAAGAAGTGGAATTTGCATACCAATAGTTTCTCGGGAAAACAAAATAGAGTACCTCTACCCCCCCCCATATCTATTTCTATCTCATCTCTATCTATCTCTATATTTTTGAGACAATTTTATTATGCAGGCTAGGTTTGGTTTGAGTCTTATGATCTTCTTGCCTCAACCTCTTGAGTGTTGTTATTCACAATATACACCCAAATGAGCAGGCCAAATTTGTAATATAGCAAGAGGACCAACTGAGATGCGAAAAGAATGGATTGCCTTTGATTTCCCTGTTAAGATGCACATGGATTAATGGGTCTAGGTTGCAATTGTTTATCAAGAGTTGGGGGCTGCAGACCCCTGGCCCCTTGACTTTCTTTGCCTGCCTCAGACCCTTTTGCCTGCTGGAGTGAACTGAGCAAAACAACTTGTTTACCTGTGCCTGCAGCTGCTCTGAGCATGAAACCCTAATGGCAGGGGAATGGTTTCTGGTGGGCCTGTGACTGAAAGATCCCAAGAGCTGGGACATGGCCAGAGCCCTATATAAGCTGCCCCTGAGCACAATAAAGTTGGCATTCTTGTTTCAAGGGTGATCCGTGTCCCTGTGTGTGTGTGTGTGTGTGTGTGCGTGCGTGCGTGCGTGCGTGCGTGTGTGTGTGTGTGTGTGTGTGTTTATAAGTCTCCAGCCTAGTTCCCAGCTCACATACCATCTGCTGTAAGCACCAAGAGTGGTAAAAAGAAGCACAAGGCTTCAGGCTCTTCCTTTAAGATGGTGGCTCACAGTTCTACCTGCACATAGAATAATTATGATGTTCAGGCCCCACTTCAGATCTAAAAAATATTAAAGAAAAGTGAAAACAGAACCTAGATATCTGTATTAAAAATTTATTTTGAGGATCCCAATGTACATGTTAGTAGATTAATGGCTAGGTAAGAAGTTAAGCCTTATACATTGTTATAGACATGGAAGGACATGATTACTTTTGTGATGAATGAGATTATGGATACAGGTAATGGAAGACTGCCATTAACTAGAGTCACGGGAAAGGATTGCATGGATTGCATCGGGGGTGAGTTCTGAGTTGATGGAGTTTTCATAGATGGAGAGGGAGGACTGGGGAGAGTACTGTAGACCAGGGAATGGGTACTGCAGGGGGTGGCCCTGCTATTTTTGGCCTGTATTTGGAGTGACTGGGGAAGAGCTGAAGGGAAAATCGGATGTCAGATTGCAACCACACTGTGAACATCTTCAGAGTCAGACTAAGTGTTGACTTTATCCTGCAGGAGTTGGGTGACCCTAAGGATGTCTGCTGAATGAAATGACCCGCTGGAACTTTGAAGACTGATTCAGCAGGAAGAAGGGGTATGTAGTTAGAATTAAATGAGGCAGGAGTGTTGGTAACGTAAGCCCAGTTGAGAAGGTGCTGCTGTTGTCTAGCTGTGAGGTGAGGATGCTCTGAGCTAGGGAAATAATAGTGGAGGTAAATATAGCTGTCTTAGTTAGGGTTTTATTGCTGTGAAGAGACACCATGGGCCCATGGGCACAGCAACTTTTTTTTTTTTTTTTACAAAGGAAAGCATTTAGTTGGGCCTGGCTTATAGTTTCAGAGGTTTAGTCTGTTACTGTCATGGTGGGAAGCATGGCAGCATGCTGGCAGATACGGTGCTGAAGAAGGAGCTGAGAGTTCTACATACAGATTGACAGGCAGCAGGACATGAACTGAGACAAACTTCTTCCAACAAGGCCATGCCTCCTAATAGTACCACTCTCCATGAACTTAAGAGGGCCATTTCTATTTAAACCACCACAATAACCATAATAGATATTTGTATAGCATTTTCACATTAAGTTTATTATCTGCATCTCATTTAAACCTCACTCCAACCCCACCATACCTTCTAAATGAAGGGGGTGAATCTTTAGAGGTTATGCTGTTGAAGAAACCCTCATAGACATCGGAGGAGCCCAAGTGGTTGATGGTCATTGAGTAAGAGTGCAGTTGCAGTAGGACACTAAAGCTGTCAGGTTGGAAGAAGGTATGATAGAATTCCTTAGTAGTTCAGAATCTAGTCTCTGGCCACGCTATCAACTAACTGCTGCATATACTTCAAGAGACTCCTTTTATTTCTGTGGTTTGATATGCAGTTACTTCTTCAACTAACTGTTGAATGTGCTTCAAGAGACTCCTTTTATTTCTGTGATTTGATATGCAGTTACTTCTTGAAAGGGCATGGAGAAGGCAAGGAAAGGCAAAGCTGCCTTTAATTCAGCTTGTCTCAGGGAAGAATCTGCAGGCCCCTTCTGAGAACCTTTGGGTTCTCAAATGGTTGAGAATTAAATTTGGTTGAATTTTCCCTTCCTTCCCCCTTCCCTCCCTCCCTTTCCCCTTCCTTCCTTCCTCCCACCCTTTCTACCTCAAGCTTCTTCTATTCCCTCCTTTCTCTCCTCCCCTCCTCCCCTTTTCCCCCTCTCCTTCCTTCCACTCCCTTTCTTTCCTTTCCTCCCCACTCCTTTCCTCTCCCCCCTCTCTCTTTCTCCCTTTCTCCCCCCCTTTCTTTCTGCATACCATGGTGGTCAGAAGACAATTTATAGGAGTTGTTTCTCCTCTTTCCACCATGGGGAGTTCTGGGGGTTGAACTCAGGTCATCAGGTTTGGAGGAAAACACCTTTACCAATTGAGTCACCTTGCCAGCTCTTGTTTAAGTTTCAAGGCTCTAGGTACAGGACTACTGATCTTTGTATCCAGGTAGGTCATCCTGAGGAGGGTTAGCTCTGACTGGGTGGGCTTCTTTTCTCTTGAGGTCTAGATAGGAGCCATACATGGAGCATAGTAATGTAGATAACAAGGGCCATCCCTGTAGCTCCCCTTTGACACCGCTCTGATGCCAGGTCCAGATGACATCCTTACTCAGTTAGTGTGGATTATATCCACTACCATGCTCATTCATCATTCAGATCAGTTATGCTGTGTGTTAGGTCATGTGTTTCAGATCCCAAAATCTTGCAGCCTAAACCAACAATGCAGGCAGTGGAATGCACTTTGCCATCTGAGATATTTGTTCTCTGAAGTCAAATAGCAAAGCACATTAGAGAGCTGAGGGATACCAGGAGAGACAAAGGCATACATCACCGTCATCATCATGGAAAATCTTGATTAGTGCTTCCTAGAAAATGGCTGGTCAGGATGGAGGTTGAGCTAAGAGAGGAAGTGCTTTTGGCCTTGCACAACCCAGTCTGGACACTTAAGACCCTCCTAGCTGGAGGGTGAGGAGGACCTGCATTTATAATTTAAAATCGCAACAGCATTAGAAAATTAGGACTGTATTCTCACCGTTTATTTTCTTACTTTAGAATCCCAGGATCTTCAATGGCAGGAGAAAGAGCGACCAGAAGACCGAGATGAATTTTAACACTATCCTAGAAGAGATTCTTATTAAACGGTCCCAGCAGAAAAAGAAGACATCACCGTTAAACTACAAAGAGAGACTTTTTGTACTTACCAAATCCGTGCTAACCTACTACGAGGGTCGAGCGGAGGTAGGAGACAATCTACTCTGCCACGTTCAGTGTTGGTACCATTGAGCAGGTGATGCTCTCCACTGAGTTAGTGGGCTTGAGGTTACGATTTGTTGTTATTTGGACTTGAAAAGTGAGATTTAGCATGTGCTAGAATTTGGCACAAGTCTGTCATTATAGGTTAAGATATATAGATATGCATTTGGTGTCAGAACTAATATTAATCTGCCAGAGAAAATACATTCCTGTTTTTCCTGTTCGTTGTAGGTCCTTATAGAATCTGTTAGGTGTACTGAGCACATGGCTTTTCCCCACAACCCGTCATGTTATGCATGTTATGTATCAGAGCCCAAGCTGCTTTGTGTGAACATTACTTCATTACTTGAAGCTGATGGGTTATTTGGTGAACCATCGATTGAAGTTGATTACAGAGGAATTCTTCAACTCTTGATGCTAAGCATCTTCTGCAGTGTTCTTTGCTGGGGGTGGGGAGAGTAAAGAAGCAGTGTCTCGTGAACTCCTGATGTGGGCTGTCGAGGTGCAGTGAGGAAGGGACGGGTTTTGGTTAGGGCAGCTTCTAGCTTTCCACAAGGAATGTGAATGAGCGGCTCTCTCTGGCCCAATTTAAAATCTTGCCGTGGTGGACAAGATTTTTTTTTTTTTTTTTTTTTTTTTACTACTGCTGTAGTCTTCTGTGCTAGAAATTCCGTTGGGCCTGGTGACGAATGGCTGGGAACCAGATTCCTCTTGACACAGCTACAGCACAGGTGACGATGGCGAATGTCGGGGGGCCTGTGTTTGGGCTCAGGCCGGGCGTTTCTCTCAGCTGTTGCTTTGCTTGTTTTGTTGTTGTTTTCTTATTCTGTGACTTGGTTCCCTTCATTTATACAGAATGGCATTGCTTTTCCTGAACAATCTCAGCTCTGCTGTTTCTGCTGTGGTGTACCACTGTGACCTGTGCTATTCTTCAGGGTCATACCCCACAGAACCAGATTCCCTTAACTCGAACCCCCCCAAATGTTGCAAACCAAAGCTTCAAAACTTTTACTGTAAAACTAGAGCTGAGGTGAGACCATGCTCACTCTTCATCCTGTTCACTGTGAACACATACATAGGTGTGCCCAGAACTATAAATGTGACTGGTTATGTCGACCAGTTTAGTCCTGCTGAGAAGTGTCATATTTTATGATGTTTGTGCTACATTTCTTTTTGTTATCCAAGAAGTCCATAAATCCAATAGGGTTGCAGATAAGAATTACCAGAAATAGGGATTATCTTAAAATTGCAAGATAAGAATTACCAGAAATAGGGATTATCTTAAAATTGCAAGCAGATTTGGAGGGAAAGAGTAAGCTTTTGCTGTATGGCAATGATTTGTTATAACTTGAATTTAATATAGTTAGTCCAGGAGAAGAATAGAAACACAGCAGAGAGAGTGGTAAGAGGCAGCACTTTACTAACCCCAAACCTGCAGAAGCTTCCATTGTCAACTTAGAAATATGTACTGATACTGTTAAAGTTCCACACAGGGAGGGCCGGGAGATGGCTCGGTGGTTAAAAGCGCTGACAGTTCTTTCAGAGAGTCCGTGTTTGTTTCTCTGCATCCACACGGATTCTCACAGCCAGCTCTTAACTCTAGTTCCAGGGGTTCTGATGGCCTGGAGCCAGGCATGCATGAGGTGCACAGATATACATACAGGCAAAACACTGTACACATAAAGAGAAAGTACAGCTCAGTGGTCAACTCACTCCGAGGATGTTTAGTCTGTAGTTGGTCCTGGATGTCTGTGAGGGGGCTGGTTCCTCTCACCGCCATCTCATATGCTCAAGTCTATTCAATAAAATAGTGCAGCATTTGCACATAACCTGTGCACATCCGCTTGTGTATTTTAAATGATCTGTATATTGCTTATAATACCAGATACAATATTGATGCTATAAAAATACTCATCCTATATTCCTTAGGAAATAACAGCATTTTTCCCCTCCAAATATTTTCCAGGGTTGATTGGTTCTGTGGACCCAGAATCTATAGATCTGGAAGGTTAACTGTGCAAAGTTAAAAGTACCCCAACTGTTTAAGCAAAATGAATAGACAGGGATCCCTTCTTATTTCAGATCCCAGTCTCTCTGTGAATGTGGGGTGGCTTCAGTCATGGTAAGAAGCAGACAGGGCAGAGTGAGGTGGTTGTCCCCAACCCTTATTCAGAATCTGTGTCTTTTCTGACTCACTGGCCCCATGACTCCAGCCACTAGCTGAGTTTCTTTCCTGACACCCCCTCCCCCACAGCTCCTCTAATGTGTGGGGTGGCATTTTAACTTCTCATGATTTCTGCTGTCATGGATGGGCTGGCATTCCTTAGTGACTGGTCACAGATCTGTTGGCTCTCACAGTAAATAGTTGTTGGGGGTAGGGATGTAGCCAGGTACTAGAATGTGGCTTAGCATGTGCTTAGCATGTACCAAATCATTGACTAGATCCTCACCCCTAAACAAACAAATAATTTGAATTATTTGAAATTTAAAGATAAGAATCAGAATTCTTGAAATAACTACTAACAATACTGGGAAGACTTCTGAGTGGCCTCTCAGCCCATCTTCTAGAGAATCCTAGAAACAGTTCACCCCAGCATCACTGCCCTGTCTGGGGGGAACATGTGTTGGTGCCTGTTTGCAGTGGATGAACCTTCTGCTTTTTTGTTTCTGTTCTTCGAATCACTATTCAAAAGCAGAGTGAGGTGGGGAACCCACGAGACTGTTGAGTTAGAAAGTAAGATTCTAGAGCCGGGCTGTGAAAACCACTGGAATCACTTGAGACAGTTGAATTATCTACAGCTCTTCTGTCTTCACACGAAAGCTGGTGAAGAGGCTGTCTGTTGCTTCAGTAGTCCCATTCTTGGTCCCTCATGGCCACTGGATACTTTATTAGGAGTTAATCATGATGTCCACCCTTTCTTCACTCTCTGCACCCAGCCCCAGCAACACGATGGCAAAAGCCTTTCCTGAGATGGTTCCTGCTAACTTCACTTACGGTGCTTTTCAAAGTGTCTCGAGAAATTCTGTTTTAGACAGATCATCAGAAACCCAGTTAAAATATCTCCTGGAAGTCTCATATTGAGGAACTAGTGTTTCAGGTTACCTTGGTCTGTTGATTTTTTTCAGTTTGATTTTTTTCTTTTGGTGGTTAATTCGTTGACGTCTGTGCATGTTCCAGTGAACTGGGAAGCAAAGATCATGACAGTTTATGGTACACCATCTTACGGTACCACAGACCATGGAGGTTCATGAGGGATGCTGCTTTCTACTCAGGGAACCAGATGACAGATGGAATAGGCTGCTTGACATTCCTGGGGAGGCTCCATGTGACATGGGGAGGGGAGTCACGGGAGTGCAAGACTGGAGTTCATTCAAGAAAAATGCCTACTGGATACTGGCAAGAAAAAAATGGTGAGGTGTTGAATAAAAGAAACCCAGTGGTATGCGAATTTTGCAACAATTGTTAGCTAAGAAAGCAGGACACTTTATCGGGCCGTGGTGCTCTTTGGCTGGTTTGCTCCCTGCAATACTGTGGTGTCAGCATGGACATTACAAATAGACTGTAACATCAGAGGGGCTTGAACAGTGTGGCAGAGCCCCTGGAGCAAGCTTGTTTGTCAGACTATCTTTGGACCGCCAGCCCCCAAATAACGACATGGAGACTCATCATTAATTATGAAAGCTTGGCCTTTAGCTTAGGTTTATTTTCAACTAGCTCTTATAGCTTAATTAACCCATATATATATATATTTTTTTTAGTTTACATTCTGCCACGTGGCTAAGTTACCTCCTCTCAGTACTGCATGCCCAACTTGGTCTGAGTCTGCTGGTAAAAATCACACAACTAGAGTCCTCCTCTTCTTTTCTCTCTCTGGAAATCCCACCTGTCCCCTCCTGCCTAACCATTGGCCATTCAGCTCTTTATTAAACTAATCAGAAGGCGCCTTTGGCAAAGGCACATCTTTACAGTGTATACAAATATTCCCCAATGTCCCCTGCTCCGCCTCCACGCCTAGAATCACAATGAGGACTTCCTAATTGTGCTGGATAATTTTAAGTTAGCTTGACACAAGCTTAAAGTCATTTGAAAGGAGGGAATTCCAATTAAGAAAATGCTTCTGTAAAATCAGGCTGTAGGCAAGCCCATAGGACATTTCTTAATTAGTGATTGATGGCAGAGGGCCCAGCCCATTGTGGGTGGGTGCTACCCCTGGGTTGGTGATCCTGAGTTCTATAAGAAGGCAGGCTGAGAAAGTCATGAAGCAAGCAAGCAAGCAGCACTCCTCCATGGCCTCTGCATCAGCTCCTGCCTCCAGGCTCCTTGCTTGTTTGGGCTCCTGTCTTGACTTCCTTAAATGATGGATTGCAATGTGGAAGTGTAAGCCAAAGAAACCCTTTCCTTCCCAACTTGCTTTTGGTCATCACAGTGGTATCCTAATTAAGACTCCATCTAAGACAGCGCTTGCTCACAGCCAGCTGCGAGTCATCACAGTGGGAGAACACAAAAACAAAAGCAAAGTTTCCAGGCATCAGGTGAGGTACAAATAATGAAGGATGTGCACGATCCTCTCATACTTGTGACAATGAGCATGTCTGTGAGGGAAGATTGCTATAGATTCGGTACCCATGGTGTTTGTCTTAGTAGATACCAAAATTGCACATGCTAGAAAGAAAACAACTATTTAGCACAAGTCATACTCATGATTGGTTGAGGTACAGCGAGCCACCCTGGACAGCTTTAGAAATGTCCAAGTTGCCAGACACTAGCCAGTGGCCAACTCTGTAAGCAGGTCTTTCTTAGTCTAGCGTTCTCAGTGTGACTTTTGAAACACTGAGTACGTTTGTTTCACACTTACGGCGTATTCAGTTTCATTTCAGAATGAGGAACCAAGGCAAAGAAAGATAAGAACCTTGCATAAGGTGTGCCATGCCATACTAGAAGTTGCACATTCTTGCAAGAAATTGCAGGGCTGTTTCTTGAAAGCCTGTCTTTGAAACCACTTTGCTGCTCCAGGAAAAATTAGGGTAAGAAAAAAAAAGGAAAGAAAGAAAAGAAAGATAACCATTACTGCGTCCTCCGTAATATAGATAAAATTTTACTGTAGAGGATATTTTACTATTTCCAGTTAAAACTGTTTTGAAATTTCCTTGTATTGAGAAAACTATTCATACTGAACAGTTTTTCTCTCTAGTCTGCCTCTAATTGGATGCTCTAAAATAACATTTTCAATTTGTGTATGGAGTTTAAAATGATTTTTATGTAGATTGTATCTTTTTATATGCCTAACTTCATTTTCATCTCCATTTTGACACGAACACATATCTGATGTGAGGGATTCCAGCATGGCTCCTGTGCCAGGATGATGGTGTCACAGCACGCAAACTCCGTGGAGACAGGAACTCCTGGGATTGGCACCTCTCTGGCCCTCGCCCTATGTATCTATCACTTTGTTTGCTTGTTCATTTATTATGTCAGTCGTAACAGGGTTGCTTGGTAAATTCTAGAAAATTCTTGAACTTGAAGAAATGGTTGTGGGAAGTTGTGGTTTGGAATGAAGTCAAACAGAAGTTCCTAGTAACCTGGAGACCCACACTATAAATTCTAAAATAAACAGGACGGAACCCTTTACCCATGTATAATAAAGTATGTATTAGCTTGTGCAGTTAGTTTTAGAACTGAGTTAAATTGTAGGATAATGAAAAAGAAAGACTTTTTTCCTCTTTTTCAGCTTCCCAAGGGCTGTGGCAGGGATTGTAGGTTGCCCATCTTTGTATTTCTGAGACTTTGGTACAGGGTGGACACTCAGTACGTCATACATAATTGAATGGATTCAGGTGAGCTAGGGAAACTGTTACTCCAGAATCAGGTAGAATGGGTTTATCCATGACCACCAGATGTTTGATTCACTGAGAGTCCTTGACAGGACAATGGAAGCCATCAGTTACAGTTATGATGTCACAGACTGCTGCATGCCTTGGAAAACCCTTGTGTTCCGGAGGGTGTCCTGGGCCATATGAGGAGTGTTCTCTTAACTAGTCTTGGAAACCTGTAAGTTCTTAGCAATACAGAGATGAGAGCCACCAGGATGAATGTTTCTTCCATTGTAAATTAGTTCATCCCCGAGTGGAACCCTCAGGTGTACAGGCCTTCTAGTCCCTTTCTGAAGGTTTGTATTTGCAGCACGTCATGGCATGCTGGAAAGTTGGTATGGCATGGGAAAATAACCCTGTTTGCTGCAGACCCACTGAAAGCATTTGTATCACACTGAAGAGTTACTGCTCTAGATGTCATAGCCCACCCCCTCACCCCAGGCTTGCAGCAAACCCTGGAAGGGTGCGCCTGAAACCATGACTAAAACCATGTCTTAGTTTTCTCCTGTGCATATAGATTTCTGATAAAGCTTAATGAAAATTTTATAAATAGAAAGAGTTACTAATATTTAAGAGCAAACAAAAGAATCATAATTTTATAATAAAATTGCTACTGGAATATAAATATTTTAGTATTACTACAATTGATCTTATACCTGAGTTGGCTGCTAATTTGTGATATTTAGAGTACAGATACATTGGATGATGGGGTGTTCATGTCCCAGGTGGGATGGATTGAGATATCATAGAATATTGTCACACCACTCAAAATGGCATTAAATTTAAAACTTATAAATTGTTTAGTTCTTGGAGCTGGAGAGATGGCTTAGAGTCACTGACTGCTCTTCCAGAAGACCTGGGTTCAATTCCCAGCACACACATGAAAGCTCACAACTTTCTGTAACTCCAGTTCCAGGGGACCCGACACCCTCACCCAGACATACATGAAGGCAAAACACCAATGCACCTAAGCTAGAATAAATAAATTAATTGTTTAATTCTGAAATTTTCCATTTAATAATTTGGGACCATGATTGATTCCAGGTAGTCAAATTTTAGGAAGCAAGATCATGGATGAGCAAAAATTTTTGTATTTTGTGATTAATACAGTGGTTAGTGTAATTATTATTATTATTATTTTCGAGGCAAGGTTTCTCTGTATAACCCTGGCTTTCCTAGAACTCTCACTGTAGACCAGCCTGGCCTCAAACTTAAGAGAGATCCACCTGCCTCTGCCTCTAAGTCCAATACGATATTTTTTTTTCCAATACGATATTTTTTATGTTCTCAGAATCAACTGTATCATTACATAAAAACTCATTTTATTACTATTTGAATCTGTTTCTGAAATAAAGTAGTATTATACCAGCTTTTCATTTCTATTTTTATTTCCTTTCTTCTGTCTCTTCTTCCAATTTTGACTTTTATTTTTTGTCTTCTCCTTGCTACCCAACCTTCTGCCTCATGAATCATTTAAAAACACCAAGATACCAGATCGGAAGTCTAAAGGTCAGAACTACCTTAATCTGCTAAATTAATTATTTTCCCTGGATAATACTAAACTTTTTTGTCCACTTAGGAAGCTTAGATCTTTTTAAACCTCTTTTAAAAGATTTATTTTATTATATTCTATGAATGTTTTACAGGCATTGAGGTCAGAAGATGGTGTTAGGTCCCCTAGAACTGCAGTTAAAGGTGGCTGTGAACGACCACGTGGGTGCTGGGAATCACACCTGGGTCCTCTGCAAGAGCAAGTGCTTTTAAACAGAGCCATCTCTCCAGCCCCACACAGATACTCTTCTATAGCCACAGTACAGTGATCAATATCCAGACACTGGAGCCGACTCTTGTCACACTTCATTCAAATGCCTCTAGGTTTTTTACGGTTTGTTGTCTCTGTACCTTCTTCCTCCCCCACTTAGAGGCAGGCTCTAAGTTCTCTAAGTCTCTGAGTTCAAGGCCAGCCTGGTCTACAGAGAGAGTTCCAGAACAGGCCCCAAAGACACACAGAAAAATCCTGTCTTGAAAAACCAAAAAGAAAAGGAAAAAAAAAAACCCAGCATTTTCTCACAGAAGTGGTATTATCTAGTTTAATTTATTTATAAGATAGCTCTGAGTAGCACTTACTGAAATCAACAAAACGGTTCCCATCAAAGTTTCCTTTATTGAATTTTCACAAGCCCTAGCTCTTGGCAATTTTTAGTGATAACCAAAAGTCAAGTTTGCATCAAAGTTTTATTTAGCTCTTTTTTTCCCCACTGAATATATTCAAAAGACTGCTGAAGGGACCAAAGGCAATTATGGAAATCGGCTTCCAGAAAGTTTGGGAAGTAGCATAGTTGAACCCAACTGGTTCTCCCCACCTCTCTCTTCCCATTTGCCTGCCTTACAGTGACTGACTTGTCTTTGTCACAACTATGGCAACTTCTTGTAGAAGTTCCTTTCAAAGCACTCTGCTGTCAGTTTACGTAACCAGCATTTTGTTTGTTTCTGTTGGACCAGGAACTGCAGGGCTACAGATTCTTAGAGCCTGGAGCTGCTTCCTTGGGATCCCCATTTTCCTTTAAGTGTTGGCTGATAAGAATAGGGTCAGTGTTGGGAGGTGAGGACTGACACCAGAGGTGTGCTTGCACACACACACACTTACCCACTTAACACAAACACACACCCTAATCCCCCAACACATACATATGCACCCTACCCCCTAACACACATACATGCCCTACCCCACCAACACACACCCTATGCCTCTAACACACACACAAACCCTATTCCCTAACGCATACACTCACACCCTACCCCACTAACACACATCACACCCTACCCCCAACACACATATACACCCTAACCCCTAACACACACACACACACACACACACACACACACACACACACACACACACACACAGAGAGAGAGAGAGAGAGAGAGAGAGAGAGAGAGAGAGAGAATAGGGATGATTGGACTTACCTTGGGAGACTGTTTATGGAATGGAATATGCTTTAGTTGCAAACACAGAAACTGTTGTGGTTTTTTCTTTGACGTATAGAGGTTGGGAGGGGTTGTAAAGGTTTTCAGATGGTCTTCCAAGAGCAGGAACACAAGAAAGGATAGGCGGAGAGAAGTCATTTCATGCAAAGGGGACATGTGCAAAGGCACTGAGGGTAAAATTGGACTTGGCGAGTCTGGAGCTTTTATGGTCCTAGACCCATGTGGATGTGTGTACTGAATAGTCACTCATACAAAAGGGTGATTGGTTGTTGTAATGGAGAATTATACATTTTCAGAGCCAAAGAGACTTTGAAGAACGACCTCCAGACTGTCCAGTTTTGGAAACTCAGGGTAAGGAAGTGTTTTGCTTCCGGTCACCCAGTAACTGGCAGCCTGGACCAAGTGCTTACTTTCTGATTACACCACTTGAGTTCTGGAAACTGAAGTGTGAGTTGTGCAAACAAGTGAGGGCACTCTGCCTTATCAGATAACGCGGTGACGTGAAGTTATAGCAGATCCCAGCAGGATCAGCATGGAGCCCCATGGGAGAGCCAGTGACTCCTGAGGCCCTGGGTTCAATACCAGCTCCAGGGGAAGAGGGCATGAATAGGGGATAGTCTGATTGATGATTGCCCAGAGACTTTGCTTGAGAACCTCGTCCCTGTTAAGTAAGCCCCACAGCCCCTTCTCTCTCATCTTCATGGGACGTTTTGGACATTCCCTGGGTAAACACCTCACTCTTTCGGAACGTCTGCATACTCCTGTGATATCCGTGCTCCTGTTTTCCCTGACCAATATCAGCACCTAATAATTTCCCCGAGGCCCCAAATTGTTTAATAACTTAAGCATGCCAGACAGTACTTCACACCTGTTAACTCCAGCGAGTTTCTGCTGCTGGTGAGCCCAGTGCTGTGAGCAGAAAGCCCGCAGGGAAAGCAGAGACAGCTTTAGATGTTGCCACGGTGGCTGCCTTCTTGCCTAGTTCCTTTTTATTGTTTCGAGGACATCCATTATGTACATTTAGAAGCAGGCTGTTGTGTGTGTGTTTTTTAAAGTATTTACTGATGTTAGCCTCTCCCAAAGTAAAAAGCAGACATTATTGTATACAAGCAGCCACTGGAAGACATCGCATGACAATTTGAAAAAGTGAAATTACATTTTGAGTTGTTTCGAAAAGGTAGCAAAGCATAGGCAGGAGGGGACTTAGAGGCGCGTGCGCCACTCACCAGTGAACACAATAGAATGAATAGTTTTGTATCCTGACCCTGTTAGCTTAGGACTCTGTGAACTGGCTGGATCCCCAAGATCTTGTTGAGGTTTAATGATTACCAGTGAGACTGTTACCTATTTCTTAACCCAACCTTATGTTTGTCTTTTTTGTTTTTAATTTTTAAGTCTTTTTCTTTTTATGTAGTCCAGGGATGTCTGAGACTCACTACGGAGCCTAGACTGACCTTGAACTGCCCCTCAGACTGGATTACAGGCACAAAATGCTATTTGTGGCTTAACTTTTTCTTCTCATTTTAGAAAACAGTCTCTAATATTAGCAAATGCGTTGGTAAATTTCCCAAAAGAAAAATTGTTTGAAATGTGACAGTATAGTTGTTTATTCAGTAAAAAAGTGAGTAAGAAACTTAACAAACTGCTAGTCCTCCATAGTCCACTGTGAGGAAGGCATTTCCCCGTTATTACTCTATGGTATTGAGGAAGGCGTTTCCCCGTTATTACTCTATGGTATTGAGGAAGGCGTTTCCCCGTTATTACTCTATGGTATTGAGGAAGGCGTTTCCCCGTTGTTATTACTCTATGGTATTGAGGAAGGCGTTTCCCCGTT